>MCFE01000470.1:0-69619 GCA_002104905.1 Basidiobolus meristosporus CBS 931.73 | reverse complement strand
CCTAAACGGTGATGAATCCATATCTCAAATGCCTCTTCTCGCTAGTGTTGAGCAATCACATACAAATCATCCTAGACCCAGCATTTCCTAATCTCAGACAAGAGAACTTGGTGCAACAAACGGACTGAATTCCCATTAATTGGCTTCATGTTTGGGAATTTCTTGTGTGATGGAGTCTATGTATCCTACTATCTCCTCGTATTGCCCGCATGCAGATACAGGGACCATAACCCCAGTCTACAGCACATATGTTCTGCGTTCTCATGATCATCAGCAATACAATTTGATTCCCTGTAGCACATGAAGTCTTCAAAAGTGCAAAGCGGAAACATTACCACCCAAAATTCCAGCAAGCGAGCAACACATTCGACAGTCAACATTACGTAGGAGTACCCGAGTGAAATTTACCTTCGTATAGGCCACCCAGTTCGATATAAAAACTTACCATCATTGCCTTTACCAAACATGGTTACAGGTAATAATACTTAACCCAGCGCACATTACTTCCTATCTTGAACCTGCTTCCACATTCTTAGAACGCCTACTTGTCGAATCATCAGAACTCACTCACGAGACCCACCTTCATCCATCATGACACTGATTTGCGCGCGATACGATCGGATCCGAATCGGATATGTAGATTCCTTAGCCAGCTCCGATCTAGCGGGCCCACCTATCAGGACCCAGTTTCCCAGGGAAATTGCAACGCATCCGTTCCTGTAATTGGGAGATGCATTTCGCATCGCACAGAAATTGAAACAATGTGGTTGTTGGCTGGCACCGAGAAATCCAATTACAACGACACAGATCTCGGGAAATTGAACCGTTCTTTGATTCCATCACAGGACCCGCCGCCACGTTCTGGCGAAAAAAATGGATCCTTGCATGCTGTGCACATAGCCTGGTAGACACGATTCCAGGGAGAATATTGTTTAGATCAGGATATGCTATTGCTGGAGGATGTCGAAACCGTTCTAGGTTAATAGCCGAGTGCTATCTACTGCGATGCAGGTAATAATCTGCCCCATCTACTCCAGCATATTCCACCATCCCACCAGATGTCACTTCCCACCTTGTTTGAAGAGCCTAGTCGACTTTCACCATCGATGCAGCTTGCATAGCAGGGGGTAGTTCTGTGGTTAGCTTGTCAAAATTTGATGAACAAGACCGAAAACGAGTAAATCTCATCAGCAACCACATTGCCGAGACACACTCTTCTCCCATATGACAACCCTCCGTAAAAAAAGCGAATTGGCGTAATCGATCTCCTGACCACCGGAAGAAAACATGCATCCTGGAAGGGTAGGAGATTTGAGATAAACACACGGAGTTGGATATTAAAGTATCGGCTGATGAACCCAGTACCATCCTGGTCCGTAACCTAAGCGGGCTACAAGAGTCATGTGGATCAGCAGATGCTCAGAATTCGGAGTACTCCTCAAGGCCACCTTTTATTGCGGATCATACCACCGATGTGCCGTTTAGAAAACTACTGAGGTATCGCCGAAGATGAAAGTTTTAAACCCACCGAGCACGTGGTTTCACCTCTATCTGTAGTCAATGGAATGATTGCCTAGAGCGTGTTTATACATATGTTGAGTGAGAGTTTCCATCTGCGATAACCTACTCTCCCTGACTTAAACGCCAAGTAATTGCCCCACCAGGGCCTTCACCTTCCATGGTTACCATGAGCAGCTGCATTCCCACTCGAATGCATTATAGTTGTACCTCACTAAACTCCGAGTACACAATCAGACAGGTGAGAGTTGCTCATATTTTAGTGCTCCATTGTTCTGGGAACTCGAAGGCACTTCGGCTTGATTGAGCACTAGACAAGTGATTTCATCATTCTATTGTTCCCTACTGATTCAAGCCTCCCATTTCTTTTGTGGGCGAAAGCCAGCCTCTCTGGTCAAGACACAAGCGAAATGGCAACTGAGATTTCAATGTACACTTCGTAGTGTATCTGAGGTTTATTTTGAATCCTTGGATTCCTTTTCAATGGTCTGCCCCTTCAGCGGTTTGCCGGTACGCTCTTCATGAATCTGGGATGCCTTCTCTAGTGACTCTTGTTGCTTCTCGGCTGAGACATTTGGGTTGTGTGCGGCAGCCTTGAAGCCTCCCTCAACATTTCCGGGGTTCTTTCCTTCGTATTCCATGGCGTTTCTGGGTTGCTGGATAGATATTCTGTAGACCAGGAAACCTTTTGTAGACTTATATACTCGACCTGCGGTTCTGGTGACATCATGAATGATGAGTGCTTCATGACTAGACTCAATCAGCAACATTATGCCATCGGCTTGACTCGATCGATATCCACAGTGCAGATCGGGATATCTTTGGGTATGTTGGATCATTTGCACAGCAGTTAGTATGATCGGATTTGTCTGATACACAATGTACGATCGACATCCACAATCAATAAGAATGTCGCGTCTGGCCTGAAGTGTGGTAACATATTAGTCCTATTGACAAGTCAGTCGCCTTTTTTTTCTGTTGCTTTCTTATCCATCTGAGCTTGACTACACACATTCGTACGTATAGGATCAGTGCTTCAACAATGGCTTAAATTCACACCTCAACACGATTATTCTTTATACTTGATATGCAAGTTCGTATTTTGCTTGCATTCTCGCTTTCGTAATCAGATACTGAGATTTAGGTGCTTGACAAATCTCGAATTCTCGCAACTCTGTTATGTTATAATGGTGGGTGGACTAAGGATGAATTATGCAAGGCCCACATGAATGTGTGGAATCCGACCACTTAATGGATTTATACATATTCAATGACAAGGTTTGCAACAATAATCAGCATGCGCATTGGAGCGTGCCTTGTCTTTATTTTGAATCCTTGGATTCCTTTTGAATAGTTTGATCCTTCAACGGCTCGCCTGTACGCTCTTCATGGATCTGGGATGCCTTATCCAGTGACTCCTGTTGCTTCTCGGCTGAGACGTTGGGATTGTGAGCGGCAGCCTTGAGTCCTCCTTCGACATTTCCGGGGTTCTTTCCTTCGTATTCCATGATGTTTCTGAGTTATTAGAGTAATGATCTGTGGGATAAGCTACCTTTGACTGGTTTATATACACGAGCCTTACTCTCTATGGCATCGGCGCCTGATCTTCGATCGATCCATGCTTCAAAGATCTTGACGACTGCGGGATATAACAGAGCTGCATCAGCACCTACCAGATTGAAAGAACGTTGTGATCAGAACTGATAAATACACGATCGATGAGATGACTATGACATGCACACAATCGACGATCAAGGTCAATTAGTGCCATGATCGATGAGATGACTAACTCAAGTCAACTAGAGTCTCAATTGATGACTCCTAAGTCTCATATAGGACAGTAGCTAATCTGGTGCATGCCACTTGACCTCGCATACTTGAATTTACATGGATTCCCATCGGCTATACTGTCATTGATATATGCCAATTGATTATGCTACCGAAGCTCTTACTTTCCAAGGTTATCATGAGCAGCTGCATTCTCATCAGAATGTATTGTGGTTGTAACTCCCCAAGCCCCAAATATACAATTAACTAAGCGAAGGATACACGTATTTATTTATTCCACGCAAGTAACATAGTAACTGAAGTTTTGAGGTACACTTGACAGTGTGCATGAATTTTATTTTGAATCCTTGGATTCCTTTTCGATGGTCTGCCCTTCCAACGGTTTACCAGTACGCTCTTCATGAATCTGGGATGCCTTCTCTAGTGACTCTTGTTGCTTCTCGGCTGAGACGTTGGGATTGTGTGCGGCAGCCTTGAGTCCTCCTTCAACGTTCCCGGGGTTCTTTCCTTCGTATTCCATGGTGTTTCTGGGTTGCTGGATAGATATTCTGCAGAAGAGGAAGCCTTTCCCAAGAATATATACTCAGCCTATGGCCCTGATGACATCATGAATGGTGAGTACTTCGTGTCATTATACTGTCGGCTTTACACGATCGATATCCACAGCGCAGATCGGAATAGGTTTGGGTATGTTCGATCATTTACGCAACGGTTTGTCTGATCAGATTTGACCAAGACGCGATGCATGATCGAGGTCAACAAGTACAATAATCGGAAATAATAAATAAGAATGCCGCATCTGGTCCAAAGTATGATTGATTTCTGCACCCCATTGGTGCATTATTCATCTCTATAAATATGGCATTGAGAATAATATCTTTCACCTAATTGGTACTTGACTACATGTGTAAATACTTGTCTCTACTTCAGCACGATTATTCCTCATATCTACACGATATTGGCGTACTTTTTTGTCCCAGGCACCCGCTTGGACATTGTTAATTATAAGACCCAGAGGTTTGAAAGGATTCGTAAAATATCCGTTGAGTTGCATCCATCTTATGATCGAGGAGCCTACGTCTCCAGAACCCTACTGAACCCCTTTCAATGAATTCCCCTCTTTGGCAAGACTGCTATTTCCAGTTACGACTCTTATTTTTTTGGTAATTAGGAAGGTTCACATTGCCAATATTGACCCAAGTTCTTTCATTATTCAGCACGCACGTTAGAGCGTATTTTGTCTTTATTTTGAATCCTTGGATTCCTTTTGAATAGTTTGATCCTTCAACGGCTCGCCGGTACGCTCTTCATGGATCTGAGATGCCTTTTCTAGTGACTCCTGCTGCTTCTCGGCTGAGACGTTGGGATTGTGAGCGGCAGCCTTGAGTCCTCCTTCGACATTTCCGGGGTTCTTTCCTTCGTATTCCATGATGCTTTTGAGTTATTGGAGAAATGATGTGTGGAAGAAGGTACTTTCGACAAGCTTATATACATGAACCTTACCCCCTATGGCATCAATGTCTAGTCTTCGTCAGACGTTTGCACTGATCGATTCCCAGGGTACAGATCGTGATGATCGCGATGACTGCGGACATCAACAAGGTCATGTCAGCGCCCCTCAGATCGAAGGAGCACGACGATCGGAATCAACAAGTACACGATCGATGAAAAGATTATACCCACAAAGGGTCTCAATGGATGACACTTCACTCGCATCACAACATCATTTAAGGTGTAAACTACCACAATCTCAGATCGAGGGAATGCTGTAACCTTATTGAACTTGGAAGCAATGGGCGAACAAATCCAGCTGGAGTCACCATTGATGACCAAGCATTGCAGTGGGTTGTATTTCATAATTGACTTACCTAAATCTTCATGGGCTCCCATCGGCGATATCCTACAGCCATTAACATATGTGCCAAGTGATTGCACCACCGCAAGCCTTCACCCTCTAGAATGTAAACGTAATGGACGAACAAATTCAGCTAGAGTAATCATTAATGGATAAGCTTTGGAGGAGGATGTACTTCATACTTGGCTTTGCTTACATGAATTTTCCTGCATACTCATCGGTGATACCTTACTCTCGTTGATATGTGCTCAGTGATTGCGCTAACGAAACCTTCACTTTTCAAGGTATTCATGAACAGTTGCATTCGTATCAGAATGCATTATGGTTGTAACTCACCAAGCCCCAGATACACAATGAACCACGTGAGGGTTGCTCATATTTTAGTACTCCATTGTTTTCAACACTCCCAAACTCTTCGGTTTGATTGGGTACTATGATGGTGATTTGAGCATTGCATCGTTCGCACTCGATCAAGACTCCCATTTCTTTTGCGGGAAAAGGCCTACCTCTAGAGCTTTAACATCAGTATGACAATTGAATTTTCAATGAACACTTCGTAGTGTATCGGATCTTTATTTTGAATCCTTGGATTCTTTTTCAATGGTCTGCCCCTCCAACGGTTTGCCGGTACGTTCCTCATGAATCTGGGATGCCTTCTCTAGTGACTCTTGTTGCTTCTCGGCTGAGACGTTGGGATTGTGGGCGGCGGCTTTGAATCCTCCTTCAACATTTCCGGGGTTCTTTCCTTCGTATTCCATGATGTTTTTGAGCTATTAGAGAAATGATATGTGGTAGATGTTATCTTTGACTGACTTTTATACACGAACAATACTCCCTATGGCATCAGAATCTGGTCTTGATAGTGTCATGGGTTCAGTGTATGATCTTTGTCAACGACGGTTTGAACGATTGATCCTTAATGTAAAGATTACGACGACTGCGGGATATAACTGAGCTGCATCATCACCCACTGTTTCGAAGGAACGTCATGATCAGAACTAATAAATACACGATTGATGAGATGATTATGTCAGGTACACAATTGATGATCAAGGTCAAACATAGTAACGATCAACGAGATGACCATGCCAAATCAGTTGGAGTCTCTATTGATGACTCCCTAATCTTATACAAGATTGTGGCTGGGCTGGTGCTTCACACTCGGCTTCACATACTTAATTTACGTGGATCACCATCTGCAACAACCTATTCTCCCTGATATAAACGCCTAGTAATTGCATCACCAGGGCCTTCACCATCCAAGGTTACCATGAGCAGCTGTATTCGCATCAGAATGCATTGTAGTTGTACCTCACTAAACTCCAAGTACACAACCAAATATGTGAGAGCTACTCATATTTTCGTATTCCATTGGTTCTGGGAACTCGAAGGCACTTCGGCTTGATTGAGCACTAGACAAGTGATTTCATCATTCTATTGTTCCCTACTGGTTCAAGCCTCCCATTTCTTTTGTGGGCGAAAGCCAGTCTCTCTGGTCAAGACACAAGTGAAATGGCAACTGAGATTTCAATGTACACTTCGTAGTGTATCTGAGGTTTATTTTGAATCCTTGGATTCTTTTTCAATGGTTTGCTCCTTCAGCGGTTTGCCGGTACGCTCTTCATGGATTTGCGATGCCTTCTCTAGTGACTCTTGTTGCTTCTCAGCTGAGACATTGGGATTGTGGGCAGCAGCCTTGAAGCCTCCCTCAACATTTCCGGGGTTCTTTCCTTCGTAGTCCATGGTGTTTCTGGGTTGCTGGATAGATGTTCTGTAGAGCAGGAAACCTTTTGTAGACTTATATACTCGACGTGCGGTTCTGGTGACATCATGAATGATGAGTGCTTCATGACTAGATTCATTCAGCGACATTATGCCATCGGCTTGATTCGATCGATATCCACAGTGCAGATCAGCGTAGTCTTTGGTATCTTAAATCATTTGCGCCACGGTTTGTCTGATCGGATTTGACCGATACGCGATGTATGATCGAGGTCAACAAGTGCAATAATCGGAAAAAATGAATAAGAATGCCGCATCTGGCCTGGAGTGCGATTGATATCTGTGGCCTATTGGTGCGTTATTCATCCTCTCTTCCTCTTTATTTCTCCGTGGGCAGTATGCTTTAACAACGATATCATGCATCTGATTGAAGTTCGATATAAGCGCTCTACAGTATAAGTGCATTAATTATCGCCTATACTCATAATCCAACACGATAACACTTTAGATTTGAATGATGCTCATGCCTGGCTTTGGCTTGGATGTTCACTTGGACACAGAGCTATGATACCAGAAGGTTTGAAAGTGCTAATAAAAAGGTGCGTACTTTTGTATTTATTACATCATCGAGGAACCAAGCAAAACGATGGACGCCTAGATCTCCAGAATCCGAATGAATCCCTTTGTATTTCTTCCCTAATCAGCGCACATATTGCAGCGTGCCTTATCTTTATTTCGAATCCTTGGATTCCTTTTCAATGGTCTGCTCCTTCAGCGGTTTGCCAGTGCGTTCTTCGTGGATCTGGGATGCCTTATCTAGCGACTCTTGTTGCTTCTCGGCTGAGACGTTGGGGTTGTGCGCGGCTGCTTTGAATCCTCCTTCAACGTTCCCGGGGTTCTTTCCTTCGTATTCCATGTTGTTTCCGAGTTATGAGATAGATACTCTGCAGTGCCCGGAGATCTGTGCCAAGTTTATGTACTCGTTCGATATTTCCTATGACATCACGGAAATCGAGTGTTGCGTGTTTAGTTTCAGCCAAAGAACGGAGGCAGCCTTGTATGCTCAGTACCTATTCCCTTTGACATCACCGCTATAGAACATTGCGTATCTAACCTCAGTTAAAGTTCGCATTTGACTCAGTTAGCTAGAATGACGTGGGCAGCGATCCGCTGTCCATACGGGAAACTCGACTCGCATCTGGTGGTGACTATGCTCAGACAAGTAGAGTGATGTACCACTAGATTAGCCAACGATGGAGTTTTCCTCCAGGTGCAGTCCGACTCCTACTCTTCATGCCATCACATCACATCACCTCCACACATATGCCACACAGTCATATCAGCTGGCTTACCAACCATATTGCGCACGTGATGCTTATGTATATATATATGTAGCTCAAATAAGGACTCTCAGCAAGCGGTTCTATTCGTTGTAACTTGGGGCGAGGAACAAGTGACGTAGTATCAACAACAACCCCCCATGTCCGTCCGAATTTTGGTAGCAACTGCTTGCACTAATTCTTCAAGATTTTTACGATTTCGCTTGTCCTTGGGGCACTTTCTATTCCAGGTGAACAACCCATTTCATCACTATTCAACACACCCGTGCTTGCATCCTGAGCCCTTAGATTCCTTGTGGTAACTCTACTCTTTCGATAAAATTACCGAGCGATTCTTGCCGGATTGTGGGCAGCAGCCTCGAGTCCTTCTTCCATGTTTTCGAGGCTCTTTGCTTCGGAGTCGCAAGATAGATACTCCGTGGAAGAGAGAGCCATTTGCAAGCCTTTACACCCATCAAAATCGATTATCGCCTGCCTAGTTTCAGTCAGTGGAATCGCTTACCCTGGAGTCCGCCAGAGTGGCTAGGAACAATATTCCGATGATAAATACTAATCAGCACAAGCAATGCCTTGTCCTTTAATTTGGTTTCCAGCATGGATCAATGAATCTTGATCTGGCCACAAAATTGATTCCGGCCAGTAGGAAGCCGCCATATGACTCTATTTACTTGGGGATTTGCGATGCACGATGTACCATTAGTGATTTGTGGTTTGTGGTTTGCGGTTTGCGGTTTGCGATTTAATCCGATCTTCTGTTTCTTAGCACCTTGATTTCAAACTCCTCCTCGTTGGCCGACTTTTCCACCAGAATGTCATGATAATCATCGATGAGAACATTCGCTTTGTGGAGGGTTTCTGGCTTGTAGCTAGTGGTGATACCGATAGTGCGAATCCCGGCGCTAACTCCTGCCTCGATTCCGGCCGGTGCATCCTCGAAGATGATGCATTCGTCGGGCCTGAAACCAAGCTTGGATGCGGCAGCCAAGTATCCTTCGGGGTGAGGTTTTCCACGGGTTACGGTGTCTGCTGTGATGAATACGTCAGGGACAGGAAGATCCATTTGCCGTAGTCTTGCTTCAGCCATGGCACGGACGCCCGAAGTAACAATAGCCCAGCGGTGTTTGGGAAGCTTCTTCAGGAGCTCTGGTATGCCTGGGAGTACGAAGACCCCTTCCGAATCATTGCTGAACCCAGTTTCCCACTCGTTGGCATCGTCAATGGTGATCTTCGCCCCCTTGGGTGCGAACTTTTGCATCACCTCGATTGCTCTGACCCCGTGGCAGTATTCAACCACCGGCTTGGGGTCGATCCCGAGTTTAGTGGCCCAGATGGTGTACTGCCTCTCTGCAGCGGCGATTGTATTGACTAGCGTGCCGTCCAGGTCGAAAAGGAAGGCTTTGGCGCGTAATTCAGAATTCATGGTAATGGTAGTGGTAGTGGTAATGATACTAGGTGGGTGCAGCAAGGAATCTTTTATAGAGCCGGTGAACCATTAATAATATCGAAGGTTCAGTACAATCTACCTCCATATGGTGATGCGCTAATTCATCGAAGGTTCTTCCTGGCGCGTCCGATCTCATGCTTGTGTTGTCACTCGTTGATTTGACCCAAGTGTTCAAGGTTGGAACTGGTTGCCGACACCGATCCAGCCTTATTTGTGCCGTTGCGTCCACTATTGCACCTAAATTAGGGACACGATCTATTTTTGGTCAGTCGCAATTATGCATTCCCTCCAGGGAATCACACAAAATGCGCTACAGCCCGTGTAAACTAAAATTGATTGCTTAATCTGAGGCATTGCATTGTGGCGGGGAATGACCAAGTCAAAAGATATTCTGGTTTATTTGTCGCGGTTTAGAAAAGCACGATCAGTTATAGGCCATAGAGTCATCTCCTCAACCAAGACGCTCTGGCCCTTAGCCAGGTTCAGAGTGACTTGGGTTGAGCTATGAAGTGTTGGGTAGACACGAGTGGTAAGGGCAAATCTCACATACGACAACCCCCACCCACAAAAAAAACCATCGGCGTAGTCAGTCTCCTGATCACCAATGTGCCGTTTGGTAAAACTACCGAGTTATTGCCGAAGATGAAAGTCTTAAACCCACCAAGTATGTGGCTTCACCTCTATTCTTCAATCTGTAATCTGTAGTCAACGGAATGACTGCCTAGAGCGTGTTTATACATATATTGAATGAGAGATTGGCTTCTGAGAAGGTGCCAGTCATCCAGCCTTAGATGAAATTGCGGAGCTACGGGGGAGGATCTTTTTCTCGAAACGGGAGCCCGTCGAAGTACGGACATCCAGGTACATATGGGAGTCCAACCATTCCCCGAAGGATCCCTACCATGGTAGAGGGAAGCGAAGGCACTCGACACTGCGGAAACTCTCCTCCAGAATGAATCTGTTCAACAACTACTCGGCACCTGGAATCTCCACCCACCACGTGTTCCAGAAAGTGGACCATCCGTGGGATTCGTTTCAATGCGCTGGCTGGAGATGCTTTCCATGAAACAGTGGCAAAAGTGAACCGGGCTCAACCGGGAATTGAACCCGGGACCTCCTCGACCCGAACGAGGAATCATACTACTAGACCATTGAGCCAACCTGGAAATGTTATGAATCGAGGGCAAGCGGAGGAGGACCGGAGGATGTCCAATACGAATCAGAGAGGTTATCTGAATAGTTGATGAACCGGTAAAAGGTTGATGCTTTATTGATAGTGTTCAAAGGAGTTTATATAGAGATAGCCTCGGAGGGAGAGCTTCCGATAACGTAGGGCAAGCTTCCAAAAGGAGGGTTCAAGATGTATTAAATAACGTGTGTATCACTGAGTGCGATTGATCGTCTGTGTGGAATTCCAGGTGTTCGATCAGTAGTGTTCAAGTGATCGGTAGTGACTAGTTAGGATTTAAATCATAACATACTCCCACACTTAAAGAGGTTCTTCTCCTGAAGAGTCCTGTCTATCGGACTTGTAATACCAGTATTTGGTTGGTGGTGTCATTGGGTTTTTTAGCTGTGCTTCCTTTAGTCGGTCTCTATGCACTAGGTCCTCCTTTACTTTACCTGACATGTCTGCGAGTTGAAATGTATTGAAGGGCATTTCTCTTGTGATAATAAAGGGTCCAACCCAATGTGGTTCTAGTTTTAGCCTACTTTCATTTCGGACTAATACAAGTTTTCCCAAAGTTAAGGGTTTTGTTACCACTGTTTTGTTGTACTGTTCTTTCATCTTCTCTGCTTGTCGTTTTAAATTCTTGATGGCATCATGTCTTGCATGTCCTAATTCTTCCAGTTCCCTTGTTCTGAATTCTGCCAAGTCTTTTTGGTTCTTTAAGTCCCAGATGTATGGTGGTAAGGTATCACCTGGGATTCTTGGATGTGTACCATACACTAGGTAGAAGGGGGACTTTTGTGTTGCTGAATGGACTCTAATACGACAGGCAAAGAGTGCTTGATGTACAAATTCATCCCACTTATGTTTGGCTCCTTTGACATAAGTAGTCAGCATCTTCCCAAAGAGTCCATTGAACCTCTCTGTGACCCCATTTGTTCTAGGGTGGTATGCTGATGTCTTCAAATGTCTAACCCCCATTATCTGAAGGTATTCTTTCAAGGTTTGTTCCAAAAAGTTTGCTCCTCTGTCAGACAGAATTTCACCTGGGCATCCAAACTGCATAAAGATTTCCAGGTAAAGGAATTTTGCAACATTTTTTGCAGTAGCTGCTGGCATGGCTTTTGCTATACACCACTTAGTGGTATGGTCAATTGCAGTTATGATCCACTTGTTCCCTCTTGAAGTTTCAGGCAATATTCCAATGAAGTCAATTCCCCATCTGTAGAATGCTGGAACTGGAGTCAGTGGTTCTAATGGGGCATGTTCCTTGTTGTATGGTCTAGCCAGCTGGCACTCAGGGCAGGTCTTGAGGGTCTCAGCTATAAATTGTTTGAGTTTAGGCCACCAGGCTCTCCTTTTAGTTATTTCATAAGTTCCTTGGATGCCCAGATGTCCAAAGGCTTTATGATTCTTGATTATCATGTCACCTCTGTATACAAATGGAATATATGGTACAGGCCCTATTTCTTCCATGTGTCTGTAAAGTACCTCGTCTTCACCATATGAGAAATTCTCTGCTTCTTTCTTAATCTTGACCCTTACTTCCTGTGATAAATCTTCTGGCATTGTCTGACTTGCCAAGTACTCTGGCATGTATTCTGGCCAGTCCAACTCATGATCTACCATTGATATATGTTGCCTTGAGAGTGCATCAGCAACTGTATTCTTTGGCCCAGGGAGGTAGTGGATTTTAAAATCAAATTGTTGTAGTTCTTCAATCCATCTAGTTATTCTTCTGGATAATAGCTTCTGGGTGTGAATGTATCTTAGGGATGCATGATCTGTATATACCACAAAGTGTTTGCCCTCCAAGTAGCATCTCCACACTCTCAGACAATGTAGTATGGCATAGAGTTCTTTTTCATGGACTGGGTAGTTTTGTTCAGTTACTGATAGCTTTTTGGACTCATAAGCAACCGGGTGTTCTTTTTGAGTCAGTACCCCTCCAACAGCTAGATCTGAAGCATCAGTGTATACACAGAAAGGTTCTGAGAAATCAGGCAACTGAAGCACAGGGGTTTGGCATAGCTTTTCTTTCAGAGTTAGGAAAGCTGTCTCACAGTTTGGGGTCCATATATAGTCTTTCTCTTTTTTGGTCAAGTCTGTAAGGGGGGCTGCAATAGTTGCAAAGTCCCTGATGAATCTTCTGTAATATGATGCAAGTCCCAGGAAGGATCTCATTTCAGTGAGTGACTTTGGGGCTTCCCATTTCTGGATAGCATCTATCTTGGCTGGATCCATGTGTAGTCCTTTATCTGAGATTATGTGACCAAGGTATTCAACTGATCTGGTGAGGAATTCACACTTAGGAAGTTGTGCATATAGCTTGTGCTTTTTTAGTATAGCCAGTACTGTCTTCAAGTGCTTCATGTGGTCATCCATGCTGGTACTATAGATCAGAATGTCATCTAAGTAGACCAGGACAAATTTCTCTAAATATGGTTCCAGGATGCTATTCATGAGTGTCTGAAATGTTGCTGGGGCATTAGTCAGGCCAAAGCTCATCACAACAAACTCATAATGACCATATCTTGTGTTGAATGCTGTCTTAGAGGTGTCTTCAGGCTTAATTCTGATTTGGTGATATCCAGATGCCAGGTCTATTTTAGAGAATATCTTTGCCTTCCCCAGTTGGTCAAAGAGGGCATCAATTCTTGGTAATGGGTAGGAATTTCTGACAGTGATTGCATTTAGGGCCCTGTAGTCCACACAGAACCGTAGCTTCCCATCCTTCTTTGGAGCAAAGAGTACTGGAGCTCCCCATGGTGATTTACTGGGTTTTATCCAGCCTTTAGCCAGGTAGTCCTTCAATGTTTCCTTCAAAGTCTCCATTTCCTTTGGGGAGAACTTATATGGGGCTCTGTTTCTTGGTTTATCATCTGTTACTTCTATGGCATGGTCAATCTCTCTGCTTGGGGGTAGTGCAGGGATTTCCTTGGGAAAAACCTCTTGAAACTCTGCTAACAAGGTCTTGAGCCTGTCATTTGTCACTTCTGTGGTCTCTTGGATTTTGGCAAAGGCTATCATGTGCAACAGTTTGGGATTCTGTCTGATAGAGTGGGCAAACTGTTTCTTTGATATGGTGTGTTCTGGTGCATTGCCTTTGTCCAGGGTTGGTTTGGGTGACAGATGATATTTTGCATCATCCTTGTTGATTACAACTTCCTGAGTCTGCCAGTTTATGTCAGGATTGTGCTTTCTTAGCCAAGTTTGTCCCACATTGATTTCAAAGTTGGCTTGGGGTATGATAATTGGGGAAATGGTGTCTTGGAAGTCCCTGATTTGTAAAGTCAAGGGTTCAGTCCTGCTGTTCACTATAATTGATTCCTTGGTGGCACAGAGGATGTGAATTGGGGGGCAAGGGATTGTTTGTAGCTTCATCTGATCAGCTACATCTTTTGAAATGTAGACATCAGTTGCTCCACTGTCAATGAGTACAGAGACACATTGGTTGTTGTTGAGAATCCCTGGGAGTTTCAGCATCTTTGGGGTAGTATATAAGCTCTGAGTCCTCTGATACTCCTTAACAAGGCTGATTGTGTGCTCCTCCTCCTTAGTGGAGAGTTGGAATACTCTTTGTAATGGCCTCTTTGGGCATTCATTGACTTTATGACCCTGTTCCTTGCAGTAAAAGCATAGTCCAAGCTTGAAGCATTCCTCTTTAGAAGGTCTTGGTGTGCTCTGCATAACATCTAGGTCCATAGGCTCCAGTGTGTGGGGGTAGTGTGCACCTTGTTCAGTGATTGGTTGACTACCAATAGGTATGTGGTTATTGGCTTTGAGGCCTGTAGTAGTTCTTGAGTGACCAATTCTGTGGTTGACAGCCCTTCTGAAGTGTATGGCATCATATCTTTCTGCCAGTTCCATAGCCTCTACTAGGGTTTTGGGGTCTTTGTATTCAATTTCCCATCTAGTGTTGGATTTCAGGCCTCTTAGGTATTGCTCAAGTAGTTCAGTATCAGGCATGTTTTGAATTTCCATACTAAGCAAGTTAAACTGCTCATTGTACTCTTGAACAGACTTGGCTTGAAAGAGTTTGGACAGTTTTTCTCTTGCCATTCTATCAGCATTGATAGGTGTAAACCTCTTTCTCAATGCTTTAACAAAGTCAGCCCAGGAGGCTATGGGTGGAAAGATGCCCCTATTCATTCCTTGAATGTGAAGTTTCCACCACATGGTTGCTTCCTTTCTGAAAAGTGAACAGGCATAATGTACTTTGACTTCTTCAGAGTCATCTGAGAAGTATAGGTACTGCTCTACTTCAAATATCCAAGTCTCTAGAGTGGCAGTGTGTCTTTTGCCTTCAAAGATGTTGGGTTTCTGAAGTTTCAGATTTGTTGCTCTATATTGTTTTGTGAAGTCCAGAGAGCCTTGCCCATCTTCTCCAAGATTCAAGGAATTGGGAGGCACCGCAGGTCTTACAGATGAGGCTTCACCCTCTCTCTGTATACCTTGACCAGTAAACCATGATCTCTGGGTGTTCACAAAATGTAAAGAGTCCAAGTCTGTCTGCCTACCCATTCTTGGGTCCAGACTAGGGAGGGCCGCAGGCTCAGTTGTGTGGGACTGTCCTTGACCGGCTAACTCAGCAACTTGTTGTTCAAGACTCTCAATATAGGCCAACATTTCTTCTGAAGAGCTAAATTTTGGCTTTTCTTCACTCATTTTGTTTTTGGGTATTGTTTGATTTGCGGTAGGCGGGTGTGTTTACCAAGGGGGCTGGTTCTCTGGCAGAATTGACTGGGTACTGTTTTTTTTCTTTTTTTGAGTGAAACGGAGGGTTTCTCTGGGAGGTTGGGAGGGTCTCGGGCAGGTACGGAGGGTATCTCTGGACAATTGGAAGAATATCTGGGAGATCGGAAGAGTTTCTGGGAGATCGGAAGAGTTTCTGGGAGATCGGAAGAGTTTCTGAGAGATTGGAAAAGTTTCTGGGAGATCGGAAGAGTTTCTGAGAGATTGGAAAAGTTTCTGGGAGATCGGAAGAGTTTCTGAGAGATTGGAAAAGTTTCTGGGAGGTACGGAGGTTTTTGTTTTTTGGAGATCGGAGGTTCGCTGCTACCAATGTTATGAATCGAGGGCAAGCGGAGGAGGACCGGAGGATGTCCAATACGAATCAGAGAGGTTATCTGAATAGTTGATGAACCGGTAAAAGGTTGATGCTTTATTGATAGTGTTCAAAGGAGTTTATATAGAGATAGCCTCGGAGGGAGAGCTTCCGATAACGTAGGGCAAGCTTCCAAAAGGAGGGTTCAAGATGTATTAAATAACGTGTGTATCACTGAGTGCGATTGATCGTCTGTGTGGAATTCCAGGTGTTCGATCAGTAGTGTTCAAGTGATCGGTAGTGACTAGTTAGGATTTAAATCATAACAGAAAATTATGGAATCTGATCCATCAAGTATCCAAAAGAAGCCTGTCTTGAATTCCAGCGTCCATTTATAATTTCGACATGTTTAATAGACACACTTTATTTTACTAAAGTGATACGATTCTGTTCTGCTCCAGAGCTGTGGTAGTGTTATATCTGTGTAATACTGGACCCTTATCCAGATGCTTATATAGTGTTGTTTCGGATCATCCTTCTTATAATCAGTGCATATTTCACTTGTTGCCTTTGATTCGTATTGTCTTTGACATTCTTCCCTTCTTAAGTTTGAGGATTCTCCTGGATTCGCTCTTCTTCGGCTTGGTATGTCGTATGATGCCTTTGTAAGGCAATTGCCGTGATATAATTCCTATAAATTTTGACCATTCTGTTCCTTTAGCTGACATGTTCCAAGCTGCATCTTTCGAGTAATCTTGAAGGGACCCAGTCAAACTGACATAAATTTCATTCGCGCTTGATTCCGGATTCATGCCTGGTCTCCTTTCTTCAGCTCATCCTTCCGTTCTTTTACTGCTTGGTTTCAGTGTAGTTGCATTTTCATTGCTACCTGCTTCTGAGCTTCTTCCGCTACTTGGCGGTGGTGTCTTAATTTCTCCAATTCTCGTTCGGTACGTTTACGCATGTCATTTTTATTTCTGATGCCCCATAAGAGTGATTTTGCCGTATCTCTTGGTACTCTGGATTCATTGCTGCTCGTACAATTGGCCAGCCAGTTGCATGATTGATGGCAACCAATATCCACCACAATGTTGTTGATTCTATGCGTAGGGTCTTGACCACCCTTGTACAAAATCGAGTGCTGGACTTTTGTTGATTGGTTGAACCCGCTTTTGGAATAGATTGTCAAGGAATCCGCTAATTGATCTGATTTCCATTAAATTATCTACATTACTGGCCTTTAAGACTGCTCCAGGGATATTTGTAGTAAAAGTCCCTCTTTAAACTCTAGATGAATTTGCCAGTATTGCGCATACCTATGTCAATATTCGCGAACCTGGCACCATTAATATCCAAGCATAGATGGGTGAATTAGTGGGATCGCCAACCTAAATCAGAAGGATTAACAATTCTTCAACAGGGAGGTGGCCAATAGCATTGGTTCCCTGGATTTCACCGTAACTGTCACTCACCAAAAAAATCAACAGAAAAAACATCAGCCGATCTCTAAAAAAATCATCCCTGGTAAGGCAATGTCACAGTGATATGACCAAGAAAATCCCGCCTAAACCCTAGCCCTGATGACAATTCACACCCTAAAAATTCCATCCAAAATATCCGTTTTTTATTGGATGTGTACATGCCGAATTGGTTTGCTATTTTAAACAAATTGCTAAATATTGACAACTAGTTGCGTAGTGGGCGTACTATAGCAGCAGCAATCTGATCTATGGTCAGTATCCAACAAACTATATGGCAGCATGACTATGGTTTGGCCGAAACATGCCTCCGCTCTGTTAAAGAAGTGACCATTGTCCGGCATGCAACCGCTGCGTCATTTTAAAGAGTCCGCTTTATTCAGGAGGGTGCTTTATTGTCGCTTCACAAGTGCGTGATTCGAAATTTCTCTAGTTTTGAGTAACCCGACCAACAATACTGTACCGCTTCATGAAAAATTTGTACCAGCCATCTAGGGTTTCTCTCTGTTTACCAGTTAGGTTAGAGTAGGGGTTGGTCAGCGAGGGTTTCAACCCAAAGAAAAGGAAAAGGAAAGGTGGTTGTTTACCTGCTTGTCATTCAGGCTGCTGTAGTCTGCAGTGCAATCTTCGGCTTTTAGTGAGCTCATTCCAAGTGCCTAGGAAATACGGATGAGTCGTTTTGTCCGCAGTGGAAATGGGAGAAGCGGGTTACTTTGGAGGCATCTTTGCCGGCAAACACATGGTAACCGCTTCCCGGTGCGTAGGCGGTTCTGTTCCAAGTGACATCGAACACCACTCCTTTGATGGCTACATAGACCGGGAGTTCCGGATCGGAGCCGTCAAATTTGGCCAGCTCCTTCGCGGTGAACGGGTAATCCTCGGGTGGCCTCAACGGAGGAAACTCTCGCTTTTTCTTCTCACTTTCGGTTGGAATTGTCAGGGAAGAAGGTTCACAGGGAGGTTCCGGGGGGGACACTTACTTGGTAGCCTCATTCCCATCCGAGCTCTTGTTCTCCTCGGCGGTCTCGCCCTCCTTCTCTTCCCCGGCCTCGTGCTCAACTACCTGGTCTTTCCCACTGAATCTTACCTTCTTGCCGGACTTTGCGTATTTGGAAAACCACAGCTTCGTCAAGGTGAAATGAAGCAGAACAGGAAGAGCCAGTAGGAAAAAGATGTCCGTGTACGACCAGTTCTCTAACATGTTCGTTGTCTAGTGGGAGGCGGTCTGTTCAACGTGTCGGCTGTCCACCGGTATTAGAGAGTAACCAGCTGACACTTAAAAAGGGGGGATTTTAGCTTTCAACTAACCGAGATCAGCCGATTTCCGTATTTCCCGAAAAGATCGGGATCTACTCTGGACTTCGATCTCGATGAAGGATTGGTCTAGCGAGGTGTAATGGAGTTGGCATTGGTGTTGCAGCCTGAATCTTTTCCGACTCCACCCATCCATTGAGGAACGAGGAAAATGAGCAACAAAGGGCGATTGCGAGACGCGTGAATAGCACAAAGGCAATATTTATTGTTGGTTTGTTGGTTAAGAGATCGGGATGAATACAACCATCTGCTTAATCGAAGAGACCGAAGCCCATATCGTCATCAGACTCTTCCTTGGCTTCTTCCTTCTCCTCAGCAGCAGGAGCATCTTCAGCAGCACCGGCGGCAGCAGCACCACCAGCAGCGGCGGGAGCGGCACCAGCGGAACCAACGTTCATCAACAAGTCACCGAGGTTCTTGCCGGCCAAAGCCTTGGCGAAGAGAGAGGCCCAGACGGGCTCGACTTCGACGTTGGCAGCCTTGGTGAGGGCGGTGAGTTTATCAGCCTAAAGGGAGACAGTCAGTAAACGGGGAACACCGATGCAGCATGGTGGTGAATCAAGAACTTACGGTGATCTCAACACCGTCGTCTTGGAGGATGAGGGCAGCGTAGACAATAGCTTGTTCGGCAGACATCTTAATCTCGATGGTTGCAAAGGAGAAGGATCCACCAGTCCTCGCCCACCCCTTTTGTTAGATCCACTTCCATCCCAGTCCAGGGTATTTTTCTTTTTTTTACTTCGCCTTTTTTGGTGATGACCCCTGGTTTTTGCGCGTTGTCGCCCGTTTTTGCCAGTTTTTGCCAGTTTTTGCTGGCTCGTAGATCTACTCTCATCTGCACCGAATAATCATCAAATCTGGCCGGAATTTAATCATTTTGCTTAGCAACCCAACCCTAACTGCGATCAATTCCGTTCCAGTGAGCAAGCTCCATGCGAATCACATTGTTCTTGGGGATTGTCCCACATCAACCAACTTAACGCCCCTAACCCTTTCCACGCTCAACTACAAGCCAGACAACGATGGCGGCGAACTACTGGGATTCCTCACAATTGTATTCCTCTTCAACTCATGCTTTGTTGCGAACCAGGCTCTAATCGTATCTTCTCGACGCGTTCCTAGTAAATACTGGAAGTTAGATCGCACTTCCCTGCAGAAAAACAAGCTGGAGGACCTGCAGTACGCCGAGGCGGCGGATATTTTCCGGATAGAGATCTATTTCGCGAACCGTGAGTCTTCGTTTCCACTTGGTTAGGCGGGGCCCGTGCGTGGACGAGGTTTGGCGCTGGCCCAGCCCTTTCTCTATAGAGTCTAATGCGACTTCGACAGTGATGCACAAGCTAGGTAAAAGGCTGCAATTACGTCAACAGGTCACCGCCACCGCCTTGGTGTATTTCAAACGGTTCTACGCCAAGTAAGGGGACTTTCTCACTCGAACAAGGTCGCTTTGGTACTGGCCCTCGGTTGCTTACTTGGGTGTTACACTTTGTTTAGAAATAGTTTTCGTGTGATCGATCCGTACCTGGTGGCATCGACGTGTATGTATCTGGCGTGTAAGATTGAGGAATCTCCCCATCACATTCGGACCATTGTTCACGAGACCAAAAACATGCTGCTGGGTAAGTGTTTGCTATTGCCGCGAGGTAACCTGAGCTCTCCCCCTCAGATGGTAACTCTTGGCCCGATACTCTAGAGCCCAGGGAGGCCATCCCTTTTCCTTACGATCATCATGTTCTGGCCGAGTGCGAGTTTTACCTGCTGGAAGATCTCCAGTTCCATCTGATCATCTTCCACCCATACCGGTCACTCTCCATGTAAGTGACCTCGGGGCAAACGTGTGTATATCTGGGATCATCGCTGATTCGTTCATCTCTATCTTACCCTAGATATATGGCTGACTTGAAGCTGGGAAGGTCCTGTCTGCAGACCGCGTGGTAAGCATTTCTACTGCCACTCTGATCCGAACCTCAACGTCCTTTCTAATCGACTGGGGTTTTGTTTCCAAGGTTTATCGTCAACGACAGCTATCGCACTAATCTGTGCTTGTTGTACCCGCCGCACATGATCGCCCTGGCCGCCATCTACTTAATGTGCTCCCTGTACCCCGAGCATGTGGAGAAGAGGGATATGCGACAATGGTTCGCGGACCTACAGGTGGAAATCGAGCAGGTAAGTTCGTCAACAGCTTGGCGTGTTTCCTGGAAAACCTAATCATTCGTTCATACGTCCTAGATCGTGGAGATCACCCAGGAGTTGATCACCCTCTACGAATTCTGGAGCGACTTCAAGGAAGACAAAGTCCCAGCAATCATCAACAAACTGAGGACCTCGCCTCCGCTACCTTCCCTATCCCAATCTCAGTCCCAGTCCCAGTCCCAAGCCCAGTCTCGATCTCTGAACCAGCGAAAGAAATAGGCCCTGCACACACCCTTCGGGTCCACTTCTCCCTCGTTTGTAACATAATTTTCATCCCCCCTTCCCCCTTCCCCCCGCATCCTTCTTCCGGCGGAATAAACCTTTTCCTCCATCACATGACCACCCCCTGGTGTTCAACTCGAGTGCTCGCTGGGGAGACTTGGTGTAGTTGGTGCGCGGTGATTCACGTGGAGGGTAGATCACACCGACCATCACTGGAGTGAACCACAATGCCAGCTTGGGACGAATCACAAAGATTTGGGGTGAGACCTCGATTTCCAAATGATTCTACCCACATCAATAAACTCCATATCACCGATCGAATGAAGCAGAACCAACCCCGAATTCGGGAGTATTGGCTGGGCGTTTGGGTGGATGGGTGTGCCGACCATGGCTCCTAAATCTAACCGATTCCGGATGCAATCTACAGACTTGGAGTATATATCTGGATGGATCTTAGGTTGGACGCAAATAACCACACCACCAAGCAATGCGTTACCCCGTCATACTGGCGAGTTTGTTGACTCTTTCGACCCTGACTGCGCAGGGAATGGGCTTCCCCTTCGACAACGACCTAGGAGAGTGCGTGGAGGATTGCGCTGAGGTAAGAGATTGGCGGGGGTATGCTTGAGCAGAGTACTGACCCGGATTGCTAGGATATTGCCGAGCGACTACTACGACAGGCCCATCCATACCGATCCGGCCCTGAATTCCCCCCGGAAAAGCTCGGTCCCATATTGTGCGATCCGTCGAATCCCTCCTTCACCAAGTTCCAATCCGAGATGAACCAGTGTGTCGCCAGATGTCCCGACTCTGACAAATCCTACGCACCTGCCCAGATCACGAAATATTGCAGCTGGTATAGCATGCAGTCGTCAAGCGCCTTGACCCCTGCCACCACCACCACCACCTATCCAATCGGTGCATCGGATCCCGGTCTCTCCCCAACGCCCGGTGTGACGGGTCCCCTCCAATCTACCAGGTCGAACTACTGCTCCTTCGGGGGTAGCCATATGAACTGGCAGGGTACCGAAGACATCGTTTCCCTCTACAACGGCATGACCCGAGCGCTTAGGGAGCAGGTGTTGGACCCGAGGGCAGACATCCCCGACAACTACTCCCTCTCCCTCGACTGCTCCGGTCTCCGACTTTCCATGTGGGTGGAGATCAGGGGTAAGGAGGACCGAGGCTCCCTCAATGACACCCTGTACAGGGCGGAGTCCAAATGCACCAGCGCTCGGTTCCATCAGTGTCAGGGGTACTGCTCCGATGCCAAGGTGACTTTCACCGCGTCGACCGTGGACTCCACCACGCTGGATCCCCGTTGCGCGATCCTTCGCTCCGCTGGCCACGTGAACGCCCAGGGTGCACGTTGGTTATTGACGCTCGGAGTGGTGGTGGGGCTCTACTGGGGTGTCACCCTGTAGGAGGGTAGGTCCCTTCCCTTGTCGCCCAAAAGATTCCACCTCCACCTCGGAATAGCCTGCCACCTACACATAGAGCCCGTTGGTTAGGTTATAGTGTTGGGAGGGTCTTGTTGAGACTGGGCCATGGGCTTAGGTTCCTTCGATCGGCGCTTCTTATTTTCTCAATCAACCCAACCGGCGAATACCAATACGGTTGCTACGGATCCCGCTGTTCATATATGATGCCACCCCCCTTTTTTTGCTGTGATATCGGTTCTACGGGTGTGGGACCACTTCTACTCCACCCCAATAGCAGACCGGTGAAGATCTGCCCCCCTTTTGTTCCGAATCACTTCCAGGCGCTTGAATAAACCTTATCACCCTTGGAAAATTGAAATCCGCTACCTTATCATAGTGAACTACCATATTGGATACCCAGTCACTCAGCAAACTTCCTCATAAGCCAAGCACGCTCTCATCCCGCCGCCATTTGCAATGGTTGAGAGTGCCACGATACCGTTGATATGTAGACGGGGTGGAGGCGTAACCGTCCCCAAGAATCACCCTCCGGAACCAAGAACCTGCCTGGTTGACGAGCAAAATCTTCGCACGGTTGCGAACTAGAGATGCCCAATGCACACACCACCCGACGAGCCAATGTGATGAACCGCCTACCCACTGGATTGGGGACTGCTAAGAGAGAGGGGGGGGGGTGGATTTTCTAGAGATGCCAACCAAAACCTCGATCGGTGGGAGTAGATGGAAATACTCGGGTGGAAATCGAAAATTTACGAAGCACCTGACCAGATATTCGTCCGAGCCAAACCTAATGGTCTTTCCGATGGCAATATGCTCTGTTGATATGGTAGATAAGTTAGGAAGCAAATATCTGGTCGCATAGATCCTGAAAAAGATCTATCCCAACCTGGACACGGACTTCACCAAGCATGCGCAGCTTGAACTCATGAGACATGTGGGGTTTGGCCACTCCAAGTACCTTGTGGTCTTCAGTGACTGCAATATGCTCACTGAAAATATCTTCGATCAACCTGTCAAAACAGTGAATAACATGTAAATCCTCTAGCTCTCCATATCACTTCCAATACTCCTCAGAATATTGCAACAGTCCAAGCTCCTTGTTGGGGTTCACTTATCTTGTTCTCACCGCAATGTCAAGTTCCCAGAGTATGGGAGTTACAGAGTTGTCCAAAAGCACCCACAAATGCTCCTGAAGTCATTTCAAGCATAAGCTATGTGTTTACTTTGCCAAGATTAGGCAAAACTTTCCACACCACTTTAAGCCCAATAAATTGCTCAGTGAAAATCGCTTACCACTCTTGTTCTTCCATTAGTGTTGATTTGTGCTATGACTCGCAACATGCTGTGTAGCCCAAACCACTGCTCCCTGCAATTTCTACAATTGCCACAGGCAGAATTTTTCCAGTATGCGGCAATGCCAGATGGATACAATCGCCAAGCCTGGAAGTTAAGATGGTTATAAATCTTTTAATTGCCTCCATTGATTTATTAGCTAAATTACATAAACTTTGGCATACACACCCTTGAGAATACTACAAAAGATCTTTGTCATGATTTACTAGGAGTATTCACCAAAATATCAAGTTCCCAGAGCTTAAAAGATCCTGGAGCTATCCAAAAGTCCCCACAGTTTTGCAAACATGCTTCTGGGACTTTACTTGATGTGTGGTTGATAGAGCTTGACCAGAATCCCTAAGAAGCAAATTAAGAACAGGCCAGCTGAATATTATCATAACACCAGCTAAATTCCATCTGTCTCAAAAGCAACCATTGTTGATATCTCAGGACTGACTTCACAGCAGACAAGCAGACTTCCTGTCCAGGAGGTGACTAGGCCAACTAGCATTCATGCCAAGTTTGGTAATCAGCTGCTTGGTACTTTCACAAAAAATGGCAACTGCAAATTTGAAGCAGAAATACCAGCTGAGTACTAGCTAAAAATCCAATGAATCCCAACTATGAGATTTTTCATGAAGAATGGTGTAAAAATATATCAGTTACTTGTTAACTTCAATAAGTAGGAGCCTATCCACACTGACAGGTTAATTTTGTGCTGTCAATAATACACCAGTGGCCAGCCAGAGTGCCTGCTGGCCACATTTTTTTCTTCTTGCTCACCAATGAAATGGGAGAAAATTTGATTTGCTGGCAAAGTATAGATAACAGAAAGGAATTCCATCCCATACCAACAAGTGTGAAATATGCTGGAGATCTTGATTTATAGACAATCTCATAAATCAGCCATAGAGCATTTGCTCCAAAGTTATTCCAATATTGACATAAGTTAAAAAACTTGAGTGATGTAAAGCCTTCTTGCTATAATGAGCATGCTACTTTGCTCTTAGTAGTTTTGGATATACTTTGGACAATATCTATGCATACCAACACTTGCCAAAGGCTCACATACTCAAGTGAGTTACAACCAATGTCCCAAAGTAGTGCCTAAAATGCCCAGTGTACCATGATTTACATGCTAGAACTGAATCTTCCCTATGAGGAGCAATTTGATCATACAAGTGGATCCAACCAATATCACACAGGACTATTATGATATGGGAAGCTTGAAATTCTTGTGCCCCTCAAATAGCCAATGGTGAGCTCTTAACATCCCATCACTATCTAAATTGCCTATATGGTAAATAGTACTTAGCAGTTTTTGTTGCAAAGTTAGTAGTTTCACCTATATACATACCTAACTTGGCCACTTCAATCAATGTTGACAGTTCATGGAGAGTTTAGAGCAAACTCTCTACTTGAATGAATTTGGAATATTTTCATCCAAACAATAGGTATCAAGAACATAAACTTCTCAAAGTTGTCCTGACAGCCCCAAACTTTGCACACTTGCTTTTGAGACCTTCCTCAGCTTATTCTATGTGTATGCTCTGCTAAAACCATCCAATATCTATATGCAACACTTACTTCCCATATTTGATCAAGTGCAAACCACATATTCTACTTGTTCTCCTGATGACTTCCAATATCTTCAAAACTCTTTCAGCAGCTTATGTGCCCCAAGCTATCACTCTTCATAATGTCCACTACTGTTATTGCTAGAATTTTCTTACTGCTGAAAGTTGGATTGACTAATTATGAGTCTGATAGGCAAGTATGAAGATGCTGCTATAGTATAGGGCATTCTGGGGTATTGTCATGGGAATAGAATGCCCTCAAAAATGCCAGGGAGAGGAAGTCCTAAGGTACCAGCAGACAGAAGAATGTGCCCTTAACTGCATTTCTATTGCCCTTTTAAAATCAGTTTGGTCATGCAGGTTGATCCAATCTGAATTGGCCATCAGAATCCTGCAATGAAGCCATTTTAATGCCAGCAGCATGGAATTCTTGACCCTGTGGATAATCAAATGGCAGGATGGTGCCAGTGTTTTGCTGTTTATACTGTCAAATAAAGTAATAAACTTGACAATGTTCTTATGGTGTTATTGCAGGGCCTACATGGTACTCAGACAGTCTTAAAGCAGTCTACAATTATTCAAGTCAATCAAACCAGCCAATATGGGCAATTGCCATATATGGCAGAAAATTTAACATATTCCAACAGTCTTGAGGTGGACCTCTGTAGGTATTATCATGGCAGTACAGTGGCATATATCTAGTCCTCTATAATGCTACCATACCAATTCACCATATGGTATATCATTTTTCTACCTCCCCTTATGCCATTCATGCATTCCACTCTAGAATCATGCCTCTGTATTGTTGTAAAGCTTTGTATTTTCACCTAAATATTCACCTAACTTAGTCACTTAGATCATTACCTTCAAATGCTAGAGAATACTGACCAAATTCCTTGTTAGGATTTACTTTGAATATTTTCACCAATACACCAGGTACCCAGAACATGAAAATTCTCAAAGTTGCCCAAACAGCCCCAAACTTTGCACACATGTTCTTGCAACCTTCCTTTACCTATTCTACATGTTTGTAATGCCAAGATTAGGTAAAAGTATAAATACTACTTTTACATTCAATAAATCATTAAGTGAAAACAACATAATATACTTGTTCTCCCAATCACTTCCAATATCTTCAAGACTCTTACACAAGGTTATGGGCCCCACTCTGTCACTCTTGGCAATGTCTAGTACTGCTATTACTGGAACTTTTTCCTCTACTGAAAAGTTGGATGGATCTAACTACCAGGTGTGGAATGTTGTGGTGGTGTATAGGTCCAAGGGAGAGATACGTCCAACACTTCTGAAGTGTTTGGTGTGTGGGGTGTTCACTGGGTGCAATAACCTCTGGCAAAAGCTTGCTAGGAATACTTGGGTTCTGTTTCTAATCTAATGTGAAGGGGAATAAAGCCACAAGCTTGTCAAGGGAAAACTATTGAGCTACAATCCCCAACTAAGTTGGCGTCTTAACAAAAGTATGTGCTGGGTTCAGCGTCCTTTGAGATGACAATGTACTAAAGCTTCCAAAGTCAAAACAACTGTAAATTCCACCAGCAGGGACTTGATAAGAATGCAGCTGTGGTCAATAGTTACAAAGACAGAAAAGTATCTTTGCCTGTACAAGAACAAACTTGGGAAAGAATCAAATATAATAAAAGATACCTACTCTGAGTATTCCTCACAAGTAGTGCCTGCAAGGTCAATTGGCTGTCAGCGCGGTTTCCTGGGAGTGTCCTGTGGTCTAGGGTTGGAAGTTCAGGTAGCAGCAGGTAGCAGTGATCACACTAATCAACAAGTTGGTATATTGATAAAAGGGATGATGATTTATTGTTGAGGGATAGCCTCCCTTATATACTTTTCTTACCGGCTAAGTGATTACTAATCATGGTGTTCCAGAAGGTTCCGGATATCAATAGAAATCTTAATGACATCAGAATGACCTAAGAATGTTCTAAGTAGGTGCCAGAAGGTTCTAAGAGGCACAGCACATCCAACCAATCAGGAATCAGTATTCTGAAACCTGTGTAACATGGGGATACCATATATGGTATGGAAATGGTAGGGAAGGTGACACGGGTTGGTCATGTGTCACAGGTACTGGCACGGGTACTTGCCTAATATAGAAGTACTTATAGCTAGTAATCTTACATAAAGTGAGGGGTAACTTATGCAATAAGGTAAGCAGGTGTGATAGTCAACCGGCTTATGGGATAGTACTGATTGGGTAAGACAAATGGGATAAAACTAAAATGAGTGCAGTAGGGATATAGGGAAGTAGAAAATAAGGGAATGAGCACATCTGTTGGTGGGTGTCACTGTCACCCCACTACAACGTGAAGATGAAGATGCTGATACAAGACAGAGGTCTTTGGGAAATTGTCATGATAGAAGAATGCCCTACTAAAAATGCAGGAGAGGAAGCCTCAAAGTACCAGAAGAAAGAACAAAGTGCCTTTAACTGCATTTGCCTTAATGTTAAAGACAAATTGCTAATTCAATGCTCAAGAGCAAAAATGGCAAAGAATGCCTGGAAGGTATTAGAAGACTCCTACCAGCCATGTTTAGCTGCTAAGAAAATGTATCTGGGACAAAAATTTCTTACTACAAAGATGCAGCCAGGAGAGGAAATGAACAATCTAATCAACATAATTACCCTGCAGGTAGATGAAACGGAATCTGTGGGTGTACCAACTACTGATGAGGATGGGGTAGGTATCATCCTAAATAGCCTGACAGATAAGTTTCAGGGCCTTGAATCAGCCCTAGAGTCCAAAACTGAAGATTTGACCTTAAATTACATATATGTATGGCACCTGCATGAAGAATTAAGAAAATCAAGCACCAATAAGAAGGAAGAAGAAAATGCTTCAATAAGCAACAATAACCAACAAAGAAGGTACTTAAGACCCTACAAAGGCAACAGCAACCTGATTTGTAACTACTACAAAAGGAAAGGACACACATCAGACCTGTGCTTCAAAAAGAAAGATAGTATGCAGAAAAAGCCTGAATATGGAAATGCTGCAACAACTGAAGATAGACTATTCATAAATGCACTAAATAGGACCACAAACAAGGATTCTCAAACATGGCATATTAACTCTGGAGCATCTCAACACTTTACACACCAAAAAGAACTTTTTACCCAATATCAAGAAATTCCAATCAAGAAGGTTTTTATGGGTGACAATAGAACACTTAATGCAGTGGGAGAAGGAACCATCCAAGTAGACCTTAGAAGCAGTGAAGGAAGCCATACACTGACCTTCAAAGAAGTACTCTATGTACCAGAAATAGCCAAGAACCTACTCTCTATAAGCAAGGCCACTACAGAAGGACTCAGTTTCATCTTTGACAATTCTGGATGCAAGATCACTGATCAAAATGGTGCCCATATTGCTTTGGGTATCAGAGATCAGAATCTACACAAGTTGACTTATATTACATCATATTTGGAAGCCAATATAGGTAACTTAAATGAAGAAATACCAATGCTTTGGCACAGGAGATTTGGTCACATCAATTATGATTATTTGCACAAAATGGTCAAAGATCAGCTAATTTCTAGAGTAAAATTGATCCCCCAGCTAGTTTGGAGCATTGTGAAGCCTGCATATATGGGAAACAAGCCAGATAACTGCTCAAGAGCTCTGGGTTAGTCAAAACTAAGAAAAAATTAGATCTAATTCACTCAGATCTATGTGGACCTATATAAAATTTAACCTTAGACAGGATGAAATATATGATCACTTTTGTTGATGAGTATACAAGACACACATGGAGCTACTTCATGGAGAGAAAGAAAGAAGCTCTGTCTAAGCTCAGGGAGTTTAAAGATATGGTGGAGAGAGAAACTGGTGAAAAATCAAGAAAATATGCGCTGACAATGGTGGAGAATATACCTCAAAACTCTTCATCCACTTCTGCAAAATTCATGGGACAAAGCAAAAGACTACCACACCATACTTCCCACAGCAAAATGGAGTAGCAGAACATGCTAACCAATCAATAATTGAAATGGCAAGATCTATGATCCATGATCAAAAATTATCCTATGATTTTTGGGCAGAATCTGTTGCCACTGCTGTATACCTTAAAAATAGGAGTTATAACAGAATACTTTGTGGTTCTACTCCATTTGAAGCATGGTGTGGGTACAGACCAAGTGCAGAACATCTAAGAATATTTGGGTGTACAGCATCTGCCAAGAAACTGCCTGGAAATCAGTCAAAATTTGAGCCAAAAAGTGTAAAATACATACTATTGGGTTGCTGCAATGAAAGTAAAGCATACAGACTCTACAATACCAAAGCAAAGAAGCTAATTAAGTCCAGGGATGTGCTATTTGATGAAAATTCAAAATTTTCACAAAAAATGACATTGGATGATGACAAAAATCTGATCTCAAGTCCACAAATTTTCAGGATTGAATCTGGGCAAAACAATGAGTGTTTTTACACTCCAGAGGACTCTACAACTGTGGTTCAGCCAGAATCAGTGCCCAGGAATATCCCAGAAGTGATCATTCCAGTATCAAATGCCCAAAGATCCAATTGGGCAAGAAATAGGCCAAATTACTTCAGCAATGAGGGTACAAACTTAGCCTATGCCTACTCAGTCCATATTGATGAGCCCCAGACTGTAAAAGAGGCCCTAAATAGCCCTCAGACAAAGTCTTGGAGATCTGCAATGACTGAGGAATATCAGGCCCTAATGGAAAATCAAGCTTGAGACTTGGTCAAGTTCCCAATCAACCAAAAGTCAATTGGATGCAGATGGGTCTTCAAGACAAAATACAAAGCTGATGGCACAGTTGATAGATACAGATCAAGACTTGTGCCCAAAGGATACTCTTAAACAAAAGGACTTGACCATACTGAGACCTTTGCACTGGTAGGCAAGTTTAGTTCCATCAGATTAATAATGGCTATTGGTGCCAAGTACAAGTTTTTTATTAATCAAATGAATGTCAAAACTGCATTTTTGATTGAAGAACTGTGGTAATGGAAAGTATTCCATTACTACAATATCTCTAAACCAATATTGCACTCATTTCTTTATTTTGCTTTTTGCTATTGTAACACATAAGTGAAAGATCAAGAATTTCCAACTTTGAAGAACAAATGCTCCAGACCCTGAGAAGCAATCCACCCAATAATATTATGTCATACAGAACACATAGTAGCCAACACATGATTCAAATTACAGCTCATTTGAAGCAGCACTTAAGGAGTTATGACCAAAAGAGTCCAATTATTATATATACTATGCCTTATTGCTAGGATTATTAGGGTGACTTTGATCGCGTGTAACTTTCAAACCAGCCAATCAAATCACATGACATTTTCACAGGTACTGTGCCTATGTCCAATCTGCGCCACTGCAAAATTTTAGCTTTGTATCACATGTATTGCTTGCGCAATTGCCCAAAAGCTTTGATCCTTCAAACTTTTCATATATATAACTTCCCCAGCTGAAAAATAAAGGGTAGCCTCTCTTTCCAGAATCTCCACACTACAATTACAAGTTTAAAGGTTATAAGACTTCCCCTGCATCACTTGCACTGTTGAGTATTCTGATTTTGATCAGTACTACATCAGTAAAGAGACTGCAAAGCTCACAAGAATCCAATCTAAGTTCTACAAGAAACTACCACTTTTCTGTCGGAAAAGTCCCCTCTAAGAAACCCCTTTACTCTAAAGACACCCCTTTAGACACCCCTTCAGTCTAAAGACCCCTTTGGAGACCCCTTTAAGAAACCCCTTTACTCTAAAGAAGCCCCTTTAGGCACCCCTTTAGTGTAAAGTCCACTTTAGAGACCACTACAAGAAGCCCCGTTACTCTAAAGACACCCCTTTAGACACCCCTTTAGTCTAAAGACCCCTTTGGAGACCCCTTTGAGAAACCCCTCTACTCTAAAGAAGCCCCTTTAGGCACCCCTTTAGTGTAAGGTCCACTTTAGAGACCACTACAAGAAGCCCATTTACTCTAAAGACACCCCTTTAGACACCCCTTTAGGTCTAAAGACCCCTTTAGAGACTTCTACAACACACCCCGTTAGGTTAAAGGGGAGTTCAGAATTTCCATATTAGAAAATATTTTCTCAGAAAGGAAAGTGACTTCCAAATAAGGAAAAGTTACTATAAAAGTAAATAAGCACATTAGTCAACAGAAGGTTAGAACACTGCTGTAGAAGTGATAAACACTGCCTACAGTATATTTTGAGCCTAAGATTGAGGAAATTAGTGAAAGTTATATCTTCTATTGGTATATCAAACTCCCAATAAACTATTTCAGTATTAGCATACTGGAAGCTGTTGTATAATGTTGATTAGCCTCTACATTGTAGACAAGCCCCAAACTAATCACAATACAACACAACAGAACTTAATGAGGATATGGATATGGACCATCCTGATAAGTTTGTTGCCCAAGATAACCCCAATTTGGTCTGAAAGCTGAAAAAGTCACTATATGGTCTCAAACAATCACTGAGAGCCTGGAACTGCCAGATAGATTCTTATCTGGAATCTTTGAGTTTCAAAACAAGTAATGCTGACTATAGTATATACTATAAGCCAGATAGAGCAGATCCAGTTCTTTTAGCTCTATATGTGGATGATCTTATTATAGCCTCCAATAACCTAGAAACATTGGAAGAGACTAAATCCAGCCTATCTGAGGAGTTCAAGATGTCTGATCTAAGAGAACTCAGTTACTACTTAGGAATTAAGTTCTCCATAGACAGATGTACCCAGACTATCACCTTACACAAATCCAAGTAAATTCAAGATATACTAAAGAAGTACCAAATGGAAGTCTGTAAACTGGCAGCTGCCCCAATGGAGTGAAACCTTAACTTGGTCAAAACTCAGCCAAATCAAGAGAGCTTGGTGCCATCTGAAAGCCCTGACTTTCCTTATCAATCTATGGTTGGTAGTCTGATGTATATCATACTTGGAACACAACCAGATATCTCATATTCAGTGGGAGTTGTCAGCCAGCATAATCAGAGCTATGGATCTGATCATATTGCAGCAGTCAAGCAGATTTTTAGATATCCAAAAGGAACTGCTGATATCTGCTTAGGATATGCTTATAAAGATTCAGAACAGAATCTTGTAGGATGCTCTGATGCTGATTGGGGACAAAATTTGGAAGACAGAGTATCCACCACAGGATACACCTGTCTATACTGTAAAGGAGCAATATCATGGAACTCAAGAAAGCAACCAATCATAGCACTTCCTAACACAGAGGCAGAGTACATGGCAGCCTGTGAAGCTACAAATAAAGCAATGTGGTTAAGAAAGCTTTTTACAGATTTAGGCCTCTGTTGAATAACCCCTATTACTTTATTTCAAGATAATCAAGGATGTATACAATGAGGTAGAAATCCAACTTTTCATGATAGAACTAAGCACATAGATATTAGACATCAGTTCATGCATAAAGCTACAGAGAATAACTTAGTTAGCTCAGTTCACTGTCCTTCAGATGAAATGACTGCAGACATATTTACCAGACCATTAGTCAGAGATAAGCTTGAATATCTTAGGTCAAAATTAGGACTAGTCAGTATGAACATGTAGCTTAGTGGCAGAGTTGTAAAAGTTTGCAATTCCACCTAAATATTCACCTAACTTAGTCACTTAGATCACTGCCTTCAAATCCTAGAGAATACTGACCAAATTCCTTGTTGGGATTTACTTAGAACATTTTCACCAAAATACCAGGTACCCAGAACATGAAAACTCTCAAAGTTGTCCAAACAGCCCCAAACTTTGCACACATGATCTTGGGACCTTCCTTAACCTATGGTACTATCTGGCACTATAAGTGCTTTATATAGGTTTTACTTTAGGGCTAATATTAAAATACAGTGCCTCATAGCACCAGTGGACCAAGATAGTGCCAATCATTTTTGTGACATGATACAAGCCACAGGAGCTAGATTCAGAGTGCCATGGGTACTGAGTATCAGATGCATGTCTTCAGTCCTTCCGTGTTCTCACACATCCTGAACATTGTTGATCCAAAAATAAAGGTCAAAAAATAGATTTTCTCCAGCTCAATGGGTGAAACACAGGGGCTACTTTGCATGAATGTGCAGAGCTGTGTTTCACACTCTGTGGCCAGTATAGGCTCACTTGGCCTTCTTGGCACACCCTGGCAGCATTTGGCACTCATGGCTCAATGTGGCACCATCCAACAGAACAAGTCTATTTACAAGTTCTGTTAAATCCAAGTTGGTATGATGGCAATTGTAAATATATGGAATAATATATATAATATTATTAATGCATACATTATTTCATGATAATAAAAAATAATTAGATTTATCAGAGTCTATTGTTTGTTATATCCAATATGCAATTATTTTATTTCTTAGCTACATTTTTATTTTAAATCACCCATTAATTTAAACAAGTACAATTTATCTGTTTTAAATAATATTAATTGGGATATTAAACTCTTTGGTCCTGAAAAAATTTGCCATGAAAATTATGCTAGAATAACAATGGAACAAGTTGCAGTTTGTTTAAACTGCCTTTCACAAATTAACAAATTAATAAAAAACAGTAATGAAAATCAACAAAATTTTAAAAAACAAGAACAATTACTACTTAAATGCAATCAGGGAACTAATCAAAATTTAGAACTTTTGCAAAAATTTGACAAAGTTAAACAAAATGTAGAACAGGCAAACCAAAAATGTGAAGACTTAAAGCGAGAATTTGACCAATTCTTAAATAACATTTCTCCAAACTACATCAAGTATTCCTCTGAAACCAAACTGGAAGAATTTAAAAACATTTTTGTCAACAATAAACTTTCAGAAAAGGTGTAACATGAGTTAGAAAAAAGTTTTGGCAAGTTGTTTAAAAATTTATCATATAATTAGTGATTTATACACTTATTGCATTTGGTTAATAACACAAAAAAAATCTTTTTGATGGGAGACTTAACTTATGCAATTGGACAAAACTTCTATACGTTTCTTGTTGGAATTTATATTGGAAGTTTATAGGCTTACAAATTTAAGTTTCTCCTGGATATTGTTCTCCCAATTTGTTTTTTGTCTGTAATTTTAATAGAGATAATATGTTGGGCAGTTAACTATGAGATTAAGCACAGAAAACATCTCCAAGTTTTGTTAAACCCAAATTGGTATGATAGAATTTGTAAATATGCAATAATATTAGGTTTGCCCAAGGTAGGCAGGTCAGAGAGTGTGAGTAGTAGGTCACTGACTTCATCATTGAGTTCATCTTGAAACTGACTATTTAGGGTGGCATTGCCCCAAAGGCTCAAGTCACTGGCTAGTAGCTGGAATTCAGAAGCATAGGCTAATGCAGGTTTGTTTCCTTGCCTCAAGTTCTTGATCTTGTTGACAGCAGTTCTGGCTTGGTCAACATTGCCAAATGTTAGCTCCATTACTATGAGGAAGGCATGGTAGTCACCATGTAGAGGGGGGTTGGTTTCCACCAAAGGGTAGGACCATTTTTGAGCAGTTCCAGTGAGCAGGTTAGAGATATATCCAACTTTTGCTTGCCCTGTTGGGAACCAATTGGGTTGTAGCAACAGGTGGTGTTTGACTATGTTGATGAAGCCATGGGGCTCATTTGGGAGCCACTGAACTTGGTAGTGGAAGTGATTTTGGGATCATGGTAGGAGAGAGTATGGATAGGCTGTTGAGTATTTTGGCTCTGAAGCTGAGCAACAGTACTTCAGAGATCTGCATTTTCTTGTTGCAGCTGGGCAAAGGCAGCCATGACACTTGCAAAGTTGTACTCAGGACTGGATATGTTGGGGTAGCAGGGGGTGGAGAGGTTTCTTGAGCTTGTTCAGGAATACTGGGTACTACTAGCTATTATGTGGGTTATAAAGCCACTAGTTTGTAAAGAATACAATTATTGAGCCACAATCCACAACTTGGAATAAATTAGCTTCATTTCAGAAGGTAATGGCTGTAACATCCTTTGATAGAGTATTGTACTAAAGCTTCCATTACTGTAACAGCTGTCAACCACACCAGCAGGGTGATAAAGTGAATGCAGCTTTGGCTAATAATTTTACAAAGATAACATATCTTTACCTACAGAGGACAAGACTAGGGAAAGATGCAGGGTGATACTTAGGGTAGGTATTCCTTTACAAGTTCTTCTCAAGAACTTTGTGTATAAGGCAGAAATCCACATGTAAGTCAAGCTCAGTCTGATAAGACTGTTATAAATGGACACAAGGAGGAAGAGTAGAGCTAGGCAAGGCAGGACCAGGAAAGGGCTTAGGTGTAGATCAACAAGGCAAGGTGGATTTCCAAGGCAAGGCTGTTTATTCAAGACCAATGCATATCAGACTGAGGAATATATAAGGGGGGTATAAGACTATGTATACTTTTTGGCAATATAGATGCCAAGTGATATTGGCTAATACTGGTGGGGTTCTGGGGTGAGGCACAATAAGTGTGCCAAGCTAGAAATATACTGACAAACAGACTAGAATATCACATGGGGGTATATCAGGGATCAGCTGATCATGTGACTATGTCATGTGAGGTGCAACTACCATATATGGTATTGAGCCACATAAATTTCAAAGGGGAGCTTCCATAGAGTGCTCCATTGTGTAATGTTAACTTAGAGCTTTCCAGAAGTTGCTAGAATGTGGTAGAACTTTCCATAAGGAACTGAATTTCTTCACCAACTTGATTTAGCCTGAACATAAGAGACCAGGGATGTCACATCATCATGATAATACCAATGCAAAGCAGGGTTCTGCTGTTCATAAGCATACTTCTACACCATTTAACGTAGAATTCACAATGACAAGAGCCAGAGTACACCTATAAGGGGGACTAGAATCAAGTAGGGAGAAGAAATATATTTGACTGGTTCCATTGGATAGTGCCACATTGAGCCATGAGTGCCAAATGATGCCATAGTGTGCCAGAGAGGCCAATTGAGCCTCTACCTGGCCACAGGGTGTGAAACATAGCTCTGCATCTTCATGCAAAGCAGTCCCTGTGTTTCACCCATTGTGTTGGAGAAAATCCATTTTTTGACCTTTTTTTTGGATCAATGTTGTGCAGGATATGTAAGAGCACAAGCAGATTGAAGATATGCATCTGGTACTCAATACCCATGGCACTCTGAATCTAGCTCCTGTAGCTTGTATCATGTCACAAAAATGAATGGCACTATCTTGGTCCACTGGTACTATCTGGCACTATAGGTGCTTTGTATAGATCTTATTTTAGGGCTAATATTTAAATATAGTGCCAGATAGTACCAGTGGACCAAGATAGTGCCATTCATTTTTGTGAGATGATACAAGCTACAGGAGCTAGATTCAGAGTGCCATGGGTATTGAGTACCAGATGCATATCTTCAGTTCTCCTGTGCTCTCACACATCCTGGGCTACATTGATCCACAAAAAAATGTCAAAAAATGGATTTTCTCCAGCACAATGGGTGAAACACAGGGGCTGCTTTGCATGAAGATACGGAGCTATGTTTCACACCCTGTGGCCAGGTAGAGGCTCAATTGGCCTCTCTGGCACACTATGGCATCATTTGGCACTAATGGCTCAATGTGGCACTATCCAACGGAACAAGTCTATTGGCTAAGTTACAAAATTTTCTTTGCACTATTCAGGAAGTGTTGATGGCAGAAGTGGTGGTAACCAAACATATGTCTGAAAGATGTATATGATACAAGCATAAAAAGGTATATGGCAACTTTGCAAGTATCACACTAAAAAGCTGTTAAGCTGAGGCAATAGAAGTATGCCAATTGTGGCAAGTGTGCGTATTTGTAGAGATCAGTAAGCTGGAGGCCATAGTTTTTTCTGGTTTAAACTATATGTGGAATACCCAAAGAATTAATGGGTAAGCAAATAAAGAGAGGTGATTCTATAATGGAATATATGAGCTGTGCAAGGGGAGGTAGAAAGGGGAAGTACCATTTGGTAAGTTGTTATGATAGCATTATACACACAGCAGTGTGCGGCCATACTGCTGTGATAATGCCATCAGAGGCTTGCAATGAGGCCATCAAAACACCATCAAGTTTTTGCCATATAAGGCAATTGGAAGTACTGCTAGTAAGATCCACTCAAATAGTTGTAAAGCACATTAAGACTGCAACAATGCCATGCTACCCTTGGCAAAATACCACCTATACACCGTTATATTTTTTAGCTTTATTTGGCACCAAACACCATTGTGATCCCATCCTAATATTGGGTAGAGGGCCACTAATGTTACGAATAGACACAAGGTAGGAGAGTAGAGCTAGGCAAGGCAGGACCAGGAAAGGACTTAAGTGTGGAGCAACAAGGCACAGTGTGTTTCCAAGGCAAGGCTGTTTATTCAAGGCCTGTGTTTATCAGACTGAGGAATACATAAGGAGGGATAGGACTATATATACTCTTTGGCAATATGGATGCCAAGAGATATCCGCTAATACTGATGGGGTCCTGGGGTGAGGCACAGTAAGTGTGCCAAGATAGAATATACTAAAGAACAAACTGGAATATCAAATGGAGATATGTCAGGGGTCAGCTGATCATGTGACTAGGTCATGTGACCTGTAGTGATCATATATGGCATGCAACTACATAAACTCTAGTGGGAAGCTTCCAAAGAATGTTTCATTGTGCAACATTGACATGGAGCTTTAAAAATATTGCTAGAATGTAGTAGAACTTTCTAGAAGGAACTGGGACTTCTTCACTGACTAGATTTGGCTAGATAATTGAAGACCAGGGATGTCATGTCATTGTGACAATTAGTTCAAAGCAGCTGGTATTATGGTGGTCTCCTGAGAGGATCCTGATTGTTAATTTGGATTGTATCCACCTAAAAGACCAAGTTATTTTCATAGGGTACTCATCCAAATAGTGTTTTCTCATCAATCCCATCACTACCACTGGATTTCCTTCTTACACATTACATGAGATCTATATTGAGTACAGTGAACCCTCTACCCCAATCTACTCAAGAAGATCCCTTGTTCAGCTTCTCTGCCATTACATATCTTTAAAAGGTTTCATTCAACCATCCATGGCCACAAAGGTTGCAGAAGCTTTCATTTGCAGCTGACTGCAATGGAGAACTATCTTGCAGAGGGCATGAATGGTTTAGAACATGCTCAAAATACTAGGCTCAGAAGCTCCAACAGACTTTCATATTCCATAGTGGTCAGCACTAGTTTACCTATCTAGAGTATATTGGACACCTCCCCAGTCAGAAATAACATACCTTCTAGAGGGCAGAGACATTTTATTTTGGTAAACACATGGTACACTGTGTGAAGTTTCTGTTGTAAGAGTCTTGGAGATATTGGAAGTAATTGGGAGGACAAGTAGATTATGTGGTTTTCAATTAATGATTTATTGAATGTAAAAGTAGTATTTATACTTTTACCTGATCTTGGCATTACAAACATGTAGAATAGGTAAAGGAAGGTTGCAAGAACAGGTGTGCAAAGCTTGGGGCTGTTTGGGTAACTTTGAGAATTTTCATGTTCTGGGTACCTGGTGTATTGGTGAAAATATTCTAAGTAAATTCCAACAAGGAATTTGGTCAGTATTCTCTAGGATTTGAAGGTGATGATCTAAGTGACTAAGATAGGTGAGTATTTAGGTGGATATGCAATTGTTTACAACAGGTTCAAGCACTGTCTGACATTGAAGGTAACATCATCTGGTTCAGTGGGCTATTTGCTGGAAGTATGCATGACAAAGCACTCTGGGTAGAGAATCAACCAGAATTCAGTAGAGGGGAGAAATGTATGGCAGACTTTGTGTGTATAAGAGATGATAGTCAGAGAGTAAGATGTATCACAGCTTATAGGAAGCCAAGTAATGGTGTGCTTAGCATGAAGTAGAAGCTCTACATTGATATATTTAATCATTGCAGAGTTAGAGCAGAGCATAACTTGGACATTATGGAGATAAGTCTAATAAAATTCTTAATCATTTCACAGTGAGAGTAGAGCAAACATTTAGTTATTTGACAAGATTTAGTGTATTGGTGTAGTGGGGTGACAGTGACACCCACTGACAGATGTGCACATTCCCTTATTTTCTACTTCCCTATATCTCTACTACACTTATTTTAGTTTTATCCTATTAATCTTACCCAATCAGTACTGTCCCATAAGCCAGTTGACTATCACACCTGCTTACCATATTGCATAAGTTACCCCTCACTTTATGTAAGATTACTAGCTATAAGTGCCTCTGTATTAGGCAAGTACCCGCACCAGTACCCATGACACATGATCAAGCTGTGTCACCGTATTCATATGTTACACAGGTTTCAGAGTACTGATTCCTGATTGGTTGGATGTGCTGTGCCTCTTAGAACCTTCCAGCACCTACTTAGAACATACTTAGGTCATTCTGATGTCATTAAGATTTCTATTGATATCTGGAACCTTCTGGAGCACCATGATTAGTAATCACTTAGCCTGTAAGAAAAGTATATAAGGGAGGCTATCCCTCAACAATAAATCATCATCCCTTTTATCAATATACCAACTTGTTGATTAGTGTGATCACTGCAACCTGCTGCTACCTGAACTTCCAACCCTAGACCACAGGACACTCCCAGGAAACTGTGCTGACAGCCATTTGACCTTGCAGGCACTACTTGTGAGGAATACTCAGAGTAGGTATCTTTTATTATATTTGATTCTTTCCCAAGTGTGTTCTTGTACAGGCAAAGATACTTTTCTGTCTTTGTAACTATTGACCACAGCTGCATTCTTATCAAGTCCCTGCTGGTGGAGTTTACAGTTGTTTTGACTTTGGAAGCTTTAGTACATTGTCATCTCAAAGGATGCTGAACCCAGCACATACTTTTGTTAAGATGCCAACTAAGTTGGGGATTGTAGCTCAATAGTTTTCCCTTGACAAGCTTCTGGCTTTATTCCTCTTCACATTAGATTAGAGACAGAACCCAAGTATTCCTAGCAAGCTTCTGCCAGAGGTTAACGCACCCAGTGAACACCCCTCACACAAAACACTTGAGAAGTGTTGGACATATCTCTCCCTTGGATCTATACACCACCACATTGGCAGGTAAATCCAGAGGAAAGTCATACAAAGGAGATAATGGCAGAATAGGCAAAATAGTCAAGATACTTATTAATGCACAGTTTACTCATGCAAGACATCCATTGAGAGAAGCATCTTTCTTGCCCTATAACAGGCTGGCATTCTCTGGCACCATCTGCACCACCTAATGCAACAAGTCAATTCCTCCTCCCTGCTGTATTTTAGTCCCACTCACAGGTGTGCTCTGGTTCTTGTTAGTGTGTATTTGTATTGCTAAGTGTAGAAACTGGCTTGTGTATAGGAGAGTACTGGTATTCTTGGATACAACTGTCCTAATAGAGACTTGTTGCTTGTTAATGCTGTACATTCACCTAACTTAATCACTTAGAGCATTACCTTCAAATCTTAGAGAATACTGACCAAATTCCTTGTTGGAATTTACTTAGAATATTTTAACCAAAATACCAGGTACCCTGAGCATGTAGATTCTCAAAGTTGTCTAAATAGTCCCAAGCTTTGCATATATGCACTTGGAACTTTCCTTAACCTATTCTAGGTGAATTTGATGCCAAGACCATGTAAAAGTATAAATACTACTTTTACATTCAATAAATCATTAAGTGAAAGCCACATAATCTACTAGTCTGCCCAATCACTTCCAATATCTCCAAAACTCTTACAACAGGTTATGAGCTCCAAGCTGCCACTCTCTGCATTGTCTATAACTGCTATTACTGGAATTTTTCCCTCTGCTTAAAAGTTGAATGGATCAATATACATAGTGTAGAAATTTAAGATGAAGATGCTGCTATAAGAAGGAGGCCTTTGGGATATTGCCATGGGAGAAGAATTCCCTCCTAAAAATGTGGGAGAGGAAGCCTTAAAGTACCAAAAGAAAGAACAAAGTGCCTTGAACTGCATTTGCCTTAGTATCAAAGACAAATTGCTAATTCAGTGCTCAAGAGCAAAAACAGCAATAAATGCCCGGAAGGCATTGGGAGACACCTACCAGTCATATTGATTTGTTTAGAAAATGTATCTGTGACAAAAACTCCTTACTACAAACATGCAGCCAGGAGAATAAATGAAAAATCCAACAAACAGAATTACCCTGCTAATAGATGAGATGGTATCTGTGTGTATACCAGCTACTGATGAGGATGTGATAGTAGTCATCCTGAATAGCCTGACAGACATGTTTCCAGGCCTTGAATCAGCCCTGGAGTCTAGAACTGAAGGTTTGACCTTAAATTATATATATGGAAGGTCCCTGGATAAAGACTTAGGAAAATCAAGCACAAATAAGAAGGAAGAAGAAAATGCTTTGATAGCAATGACAACCAACAAAGGCGGTACCCAAGACCTTACATAAGCATTAGCAGCTGGTTTTGCAACCTCTACAAAAGGAAAGGACACACATCAGAGCAGTGTCTGAAAGAGAGAGATAATCAGCAAACAAAGCCTGAATATGAAAATATTGCAACAACTGAAGATTGCCTATTCATATCTGCACTAAGTATGAACACAAACAAGGATTCTCAGATGTGGTACATTGACTTTGAAGTATCTCAACACTTTACACACCAAAATGAACATTTTAGCAAATATTAAGAAATTCCAATCAAGAAGGTTTTCCTGGGTGAAAATAGAGCACTTGATACAGTGGGAGATGGAATTATCCAAGTAAACCTTAGAAGCAGAGAAGTGAGGCATACATTGACCTTTGAAGAAGTACTCTATGTACAAGAAATAGCCAAGAAACTTCTGTCTGTAAGCAAGACCACTGCAGAAGGACTCAATTTCAGCTTTGACAATTCTGGATGCAAGATCACTGGTCAAATTGGTGCCCATATTGCTTTGGGTATCAGAGATCAGAATCTATACAAGTTGACCTATATTCCATCATATTTAGAAGTCAGTATAAGTAACTCAAATGAAGAAACACCAATACTTTGGCACAGGAGATTTGGGCACATCAATTTGATTATTTGTGCAAATTGAGCAAAGATCAGCTAACTTCTGGAGTAAAAATTGATCTCCAAGCTAATTTGAAGCACTGTGAAGCCTGCATACATGAGAAACTAGCAAGACAGCCATTCAAGAGTTCTAGGTTGATCAAAACTAACATAAAACTAGATCTAATTCACCCAGATCTATGTGTACCTATGGAAAACCTATCCTTAGGCAGGATGAAGTATTTAATAGTTTTTATTGATGATTATACAAGATACACATGGGCCTACCTTATGGAGAGAAAGGAAGAAGCTCTGTCTAATTTCAGAGAGCTTAAAGCTATATTGGGGCAAAAAACTGGTGGATAAATCAAGAAAATACACTGTGTCAATGGTGGAGAATATACCTCAAACTCTTCATCCACTTCTGCAAAATTCATGCAATAAAGCAAGAGACTACTGACACCATACTTCCCACTGTATACCAGAGTAGCAGAACATGCAAACAGATCAATAAATGATATGGCAAGATCTATGATCCACAATCAAAAATTATCCTATGATTTTTGGGCAGAATCAGTTGCCACAGCTGTATACCTTAAAATAGAAGTTATAACAGAATACTTTGTGATTCTACACTATTTGAGGCATGATATGCATACACACCAAGTGCAGAACATCTAAGAATATTTGGGTGTACAGCATATGCCAAGAAACTGCCAGGAAATCAGTCAAAACTTAAGCCAAAAAGTGTAAAACTCATATTTTTGGGCTACTGCAATGAGGGTAAAGAATACAGACGCCACAATACCAAAGCAAAGAAGCTAATCAAGCCCATGGATGTGTTGTTTGATGAAAATTAAAAATTTTCACAAATATGACATTAGATAATGATAAAAATGTGATCTCTAGTCCACCAATTTTCAGGATTGAATCAGAGCAAACAATGAGTATTTTTCACTCCAGAGTACTCTACAACTGTGGTTTAGCCTGAAGCAGTGGCCAGAAATATCCCAGAAGTGATCATTCCAGTATCAAATGCCCAGAGATCCAATTGGACAAGAAATAGCCCAAATTACTTCCGCAATGATGGTACAAACTTAGCCTATGCCTAATCAGTCCATATTGATGAGCCCCAGACTGTAAAAGAGGCCCTAAATAGCCCTCAGACAAAGTCTTGGTGATCTGCAATGACTGAGGAATATCAGGCCCTGATGGAAAATCAGGCTTGGGACTTGGTCATATTACCAATCAACCAAAAGTCAATTGGATGCAAATGTATCTTCAAGACAAAACACAAAGCTGATGGTACAATTGAAAGATACAAAACAAGACTTGTGGCCTAAGGATACACTTAAACAAGAGGATTTGACTACACTGAGACCTTTTCTCTGGTAGCCATGTTTAATTCCATCACATTTATATTGGCTATTGCAGCCAAATATAAGTTTTTTATTCTTCAAATAGATGTAAGAGTTGCATTTTTGAGTAGAGGACTTGATGAGGACATGTATATGGACCAGTTTGATGGGTTTGCTGACCAAGATAGCCCCCAATTGGTCTGCAAACTTAAAAAGCCTCTACATTGTCTCAAACTATCACCAAGAGCCTGAAGTTACAAGATAGATTCTTATTTGGAGTCTCTGAGTTTCAAAAGGAGTAATGCTGACTATAGTATATAATATAAGCCAGACAGAGCAAATCCAGCTCTATTAGCTCTATATGTGGATGATCTTATTATAGCCCCAATAATCCAGCAACATTAGAAGAGACTAAATACAGCCTATCTAAGGAGTTCAAGATGTCCAATCTAGGAGAACTCAGTTATTACTTAGGGATTAAGTTCTCCATAGACAGAAGTACATAGACTATCACCCTAAGCCTATCCAAGTGTATTCATGATATACTAAAGAAGTACCAAATGGAAGACTGTAATCTGGCAGCTACACCAAGGGAGATAAACCTTAACTTAGTCAAAACTTAACCAAATCAAGAGAGCGTAGTGCCATCTGAAAGCCCTGACTTTCCGTATCAATATATGATCAGCAGTTTGATATACATTGGTGCTTGGAACATGTCCAGACTTTGCATATTCAGTTGGAGTTGCCAGCCAACATATATCAGAACTATGGATCCAATCATATTGCAGCAGTTAAGCAGATTTTTAGACACCTAAAAGGGTCTGCAGATATCTGATTAAGATTCACATATAAGGACTCAGAACAGGATCATGTGGGATACTCTGATGCTGATTAGGGACGAAATCTGGAAGACAAAAGATCCACCACAGGATACACCTTTCTTTACTGTAAAGGGGCAATTTCATGGGATTTAAGAAAGCTATCAACTGTAGCACACTCTACCACAGAGGCAGCGTACCTGGCAGCCTGTGAAGCTACAAAAAAAGCAATGTGGCTAAGAAAGTTTTTTACAGATTTAGGTCAATGTCAAAAAATACCTATTACTTTATTTCAACATAATCAAGGATGCAGAAAATTAGGTAGAAATCCTGCTTTTCATGCTAAAACTAAGTACATAGATATTAGGCATCATATCATACGTGAAGCTATAGAGCAAGAGCTAGTTAGCTTAGTTTACTGTCCTTCAGATGTAATGATTGCAGACATATTTACCAAGCCATTAGCTAGAGACAAGTCTGAATATCTTTGGTCAAAATTAGGACTAGTCAGTATAAACATTTAGCTGAGTGGGAGTGTTGTAAAAACTTGTAATTCCACCTAAGCATTCACCTAACTTAGTCACTTAGATCATTACCTTCAAGTTCTTGAGAATACTGACCAAATTCCTTGTTGGGTTTTACTTAGAATATTCCCACTAAAATACAAGGTACTCAGACCATGCATATCTCCCCACACATTTGCTTCTTAGGAAACTCTCAAAAGACAAAGCAAGCTGCAGTATTCTCCAGACACTAAGCACCATGCATTTTGGAATGGATGCAGTCAAACAGGTAAATGTATTTTTGGCCAGCATTGAATTGCTAAGAAAGTATCTTAAAAATAGCTGAAACTATCAAGCACAGAAGAACAGGGGTGTCATGGCTAGAAACCAGTGGCTTCCTCAAGACCCTGTTAGAAGCAGGGTCAAAAGCTCCAGACAAGTGTCAAAGAGAAACCAGGCAGCTAATGCATGCCAATTAGGGACAAGCAGGCTGGCACAGATGCACCAGCACAACATTCATCAGGAAAAAAGTGTAGTTTCACTCAAGAAGCACTCAGTCAATGCAGCAGTGAAGGACCAGGCAGTGATATAAACCAGTGGGCTTTTACAGAAGCCCATTACAACTATGGTTGAGAGCTCAAAACAAGCAGGAAAGAAATGTCAGCTTGTCAGAAGAGTGCCAGCAAGAGACAAGCTGGCCAAAGTAGATGTGTCAGAGCTGAATTTATCATGATGAAAATGTAGGTCATTACAAGAGGCACTCACACAAAGTAGTAGTGTAAGACATGGCAGTGATCAAGGAAAAGGGCAAGGGAAAAATGTCTATCCAAGCCTGAGACAGGGAAGCATGCAAAAAGATACTGCAGCTCTTGCCAATCAATGCTGCAAACCTAGAACAGATTGAATCCCATCATATACCATGATCACATGTCATCTCTGGTCTCCAATTATCATGCCAAATCAAGTCAGTGAAGAAATCCAATTTGCTTCTAGAAAGTCTTACTACATTATGGCAACTTCTTGAAAGCTCCATGTCAACATTAGACAATGAAACATTCTATGGAAGCTTCCCATTAAGATTTATGTAGACCCATACCCTATATAGTGACTATATGTTATATGGCCTGGTCACATGATCAGCCAAACCCTGACATATTCCCATGTGATATTCTAGTTTGTTCTTTAGTATATTCTATCTTGGCACACTTACTGTGCCTACACCAGAACCCCATCAGTATAAGCCAGTATCTCTTGGCATCCATATCACCAAAAAATATATAAAGTCCTATCCCCCCTGATGTATTCCTCAGTCTGATAAACACAGGTCTTGAATATACAGCCATGCCTTGGAAATCCACTTTGCCTTGGAAACATGCCTTGCCTTGTTGATCTACACCAAGGTCCTTTGCTGGTCCTGTCTTGCGTAGCTCTACTCTCCTGCCTTGTGTCTATTCATAACATCATATGCCAGAAGAATTACAAACAAGAAAATAGCTACTTTCACAAGATTTGGAAGCACATCCAGTTGAGCTTCACTCCAGCAAAGTAGATGAGTGTGCAGAAAAAGGCAATTTGTCTACCACACAAAGTAGTAGTCAAGGACCCAGCAGTGATAAAAACAAGCCACTTTTACAGAAACACATAGCAACTACAGTTCAGAGCTCAAAACAAGTGGAAAAGAAACATCAGGTTGCCAGAAGAGTGCCAGCAAGGGGTAAGCATGCTGAACCAGATGTGTCACAGCAGAATTTATCCAGGAAAAAATGTAGTTCTTTACAAGAAGCACTCAGACAAAGTAGCAGTGAAAGACCTGGCAGTGATAAAGGAAAAGGTAAAGAGAAAAATGTCTACCCAAGCCTGAGACAGGGAGGCATGCAAAGGAAACAGCAGTTCTTGCCAATTAACACTGCAAGCCAGGAACAGACTGAATCCCATCATAGCCAAGAATATTACCAACAAGAAAACAGCTGTTTTCACAAGAGTTGGAAGCACAGCCAGTTGAGCTACACTCCAGTAAGATAGATGGGTTTGCTGAAAAAGGCAGCTTGTCTTCCACAGCCTCCACAGTCTCCATTGTTGACAGAGTAGAGATCCCACTGACAGACCAAGCTACAACACCAAGAGCTTGAAGGGCTATCACAATGCCCTCAGTGGAATTTGGAATATTAAAAGGCACACCAAGATCCCCTATGAAAACTAATTTGGTCCCACAGGTGGATCCAGTCTGGATCAATCATCAAGATCCTGCTTAGAGACCATCATAATAACAACAACTTGAAATTAGTGACCCTCTGAACAATCTTCTGACAGGATCATGATGGTGTTTTGCTAATTTTACAACCAAATAAAGGGATATAACTTGACAATATTTAATTGGCGCTGTGACAATATTTGCATGGTATTGTTACAGTCTTTTAGCGCACTGAAACTATTTTAAGTGGATTCAGTTGGCCAGGACATCTAGTTGCCTTATATGGCAACAAAACTGATGGTATTTTGACGGCCACACAGCAAGACTCTGATGACATTATATCCGCAGTATGATGGCCTACTGCTGGTTCTTTATAATGTTAAAGTACCAATTTACCAATTGGTATTACCTTTTTCTACCTCCCCATTTGCAATTCATATATTCCATTGTAGAATCACCCCTCTTTATTTGCTTACCCAGTACTGCCTTGGGTATTCCACATTTAGTTTGAATCAAAAAAAACTCTGGCCTCCTGCTTACTAACCTCAACAAACATGCACACCTGCCACAATTGACATACTTCTGTCACCTCAACTATATGACTTTTCAGTATGATACTTGTAAAGTTGCCATATACCTTGTACACTGGAAACATATATATCTTACAAACATATGCTTGGTTGTTGCCACTTCTGCCATAAATACCTCTTGAATATCTGAAAGAACTTCTTGGTATTTAGGCAATATGTCACTTCTCCCTGCTGGATTCTAGTCCCCCTTATAGGTGTGCTCTGGCTTTTGTTTGTGTGAATTCTGTATTGAATGGCGTAGAAGTTGGCTTGTGACTATAAGAAATCTGGCATATCCTGGTAGAGTCTTCCCAATAAGAATCAGTTGGTTGTTGCACCCAGCCCAAGTTTGCATTATTTAGCTGATTACCAACTCAGTGGGATGCTTAGCCTCTTAATGCCATAGGCATAGGTGTCTCCATGTGCACATTTGTCCTCAGTATTTTCCAACTCTTTCTGGCTGTCCTCCATGTGCCAACTCATCACATCCAACATGGGCTTGAAGGTAATATTCTTGATGAGATTGAAATATGGTAGTACCTGCAACTTGACTTGTCTTCCTATCTCCCCACACATCCACTCCATAGGAAACTCCCAAAAGGTGAAGCAGGGCCCAATATTCTCCACACACCATGCAAGATGGAGTAGAGAATGGATACAGTAGTGGCAGAGATCTAGGTGTTCAGCTTTATGTTTGCAGTATAGCAACTAAAATCCTGTCACAAACTACTCACACATCAGCTGTAGATGTGTCCAGTTGGCATTGGTGATCCACTTCTGGATAAATATTCCTACAATGTCCACATATAACTCCCAATGCTTCCAATGTATACTTGGTAGGAATGGCTTCAGAACACCACTTGAATAAACACTTATCCAGTTCATCTAGTCTTTGCATTTGTATTGTCACATATGCATATGAATATTAATCAGAGCCAGTGAGAGATACTTACGGTAGCAGATACTCTGTAATATCTTGCTAATTCTTTCAAATTTCCCTAGTATCTCAAAGGGCTCATTTAGCTTGAAATGCACCATGTACAACTTGGTTATCAGTATAGGGATATTGTTGCAAAGCAAATGCATTACTCCCAGTAGAAAGCTTTTGCTCCAACAGATACCCTCTATCTTAAGTATCTCTGGTTTTCAATTAATTCCATATAGCAGCCAATGGCTTATAGCTTGCCAACTTTGCTGCAATAGCATGCTTACTTCTGCATGTTCTCTCTATGGAAAGATGATGTTCTTAGTGCTGGTTTTTGGGTAATAATAATGTGTGTGAGTTAAAAAGTAAATCCCCTGGACCTCACACATTTCACAGTAATACCATCCATTATATCCAGAAAAACCTGCTATCATGCTGATGGCTGGGGTATCTCCAGTGTAGATAACAATATGCACTTTTACATGACGGCCATTTACAGTTATCTTGCTGGAAAGCATTCAAAATTCATCCAGCTCTGGAATCAGGTAGCTATCCAGGTTGGACAATGATTTAGACCCAGATACCAGTGAGACTACCATTGGATTATTGCTCTGATACCATAAGATGGGTGGCAGATTCAAACTGATTAGAATCAGTAGCCAGTAGAATTTGCAGGTAGAGTATTTGTTGAATGAGAATCCTTCAAGTGCTAAAGCAAAGCCATGGTCATTCATACCTTCAAAGTATCCATTGCTTCTTAGCTGTTTGTAATGTTTGCCATTGAATATATTGGATATGTTTGCGCTTCATTGATACTGAGTGAAGTACTATATAGCTTTGCAATATTTGTTGGACTGCATCAGCTTCCTTGGATGGGGTATGACCAGAATACATCCAGAGTGTGAACAATGTTTTCCCTTGGTAGTAGATTCCTGACAATTTGGACACATTGTAATGGAATCATTTTCAGATGTGAATGCCATGCAACAGTTAACACATGCCGGAATCAGGACAGTCTCTGGATCATATGTTGCCAGCTGCATGACGGTTGTCTACTTGTACCATGTACATAGTAAGTTGCATCACAGTATGATTTTGGCAACAAGTAGTAATAAATCCTCAAAGCCCTCATTACTGATATTAGTGGAAACACACCACTTCTCTAGCCATAGCACTACATCATTCACCAGCAGATGGATTACTGGGCTGACTTGGCTCCACAAAGTATCCTTGGCATATCTTTCAACAGGTGCTGTCTCATTGCTTATAGGGATTTGACCAAGCTCATATGTGATACAGTTGTTAGGGGAGATAGGCTCAAAATCCATCAGTCAACCTTCTTTGTCAGAGCTGTCACTCTGCATGCCATATTCACAAGGCTGAGGTGAGCCTAAGGGCATCACAAACTCACCCAACTCAGTTTGTGCAAGGTGACAAAGACAGCCAGGTGCCAATATAGAAGTATCAACTGGCTGGCAAGATGATGTTGGTACATCAGTCACAAATGAATGGTCAAATATGACATGGGTGTCAAAACACTGGCCATGATCCTTGTAATACTTCCTATGCTGTCTGTGTGCTTCATGGCTGAGAGGCTTGCCATAATAGCCACATGGTCTTTTTTCTCTTCTCTTATGGCATTGTGTCAAAGTTGTCTTGTCCATAGGGCAAACAGTTTGACCTTCAACAATGTAGCGCTATTATATCACTTTTTGGTCAATACTTATGTGAACTTAAAACAGTCTTGTATTTGAGACATTGAACCTGCATGAATGTAGGATTCAATGATGACCGGCCATAGTAAGCATTTTAAATAAAGTTGTGGCACCATATACACCTGTATATGTAGCACTATTTCCCCTTTGGTTTAACTCATTTCCATATATATGCCACCAAAAAATAAAGCAAAGTTGTCTGATTCTCAACCAAACCCCACCACTGACGGCAACAGAGGAATAGTTGAACAACAGCTTGCGTTGAGATTGAGTACAACAGGCAGGGCTACTTCCAAAAAAGACCCTGTGGATAGTGTACCCATTGAAGGTAATAATGCGGTGTAGTGGGGCAACAGTGACACCCACTGACAGATGTGCTCATTTCCTTATTTTCTACTTCCCTATACCTCAACTACACTTATTTTAGTTTTATCCCATTTGTCTTACCCAATCAGTACTATCCCATAAGCCGGTTGACTATCGCACCTGCTTACCTTATTGCATAAGCTACCCCTCACTTTATGTAAGATTACTAGCTACAAGTACTTCTATATTAGGCAAGTACCTGTGCCAGTACCTGTGACACATGATCAACCCGTGTCACCATCCCTACCATTTACATACCATATATGGTATCCCCATGTTACACAGGTTTCAGAATACTGATTCCTGATTGGTTGGATGTGCTGTGCCTCTTAGAACCTTCCGGCACCTACTTAGAACATTCTTAGGTCATTGTGATGTCATTAAGATTTCTATTGATATCCGGAACCTTCTGGAACACCATAATTAGTAATCACTTAGCCAGTGAGAAAAGTATATAAGGGAGACTATGCCTCTACAATAAATCATCATCCCTTTTATCAATATACCAACTTGTTGATTAGTGTGATCACTGCTACCTGCTGCTACCTGAACTTCCAACCCCAGACCACAGGACACTCCCAGGAAACCGCGCTGACAGCCAACTGACCTTGGAGGCACTACTTGTGAGGAATACTCAGAGTAGGTATCTTTTATTATATTTGATTCTTTCCCAAGTTTGTTCTTGTACAGGCAAAGATACTTTTCTGTCTTTGTAACTATTGACCACAGCTGCATTCTTATCAAGTCCCTGCAGGTGGAGTTTACAGTTGTTTTGACTTTGGAAGCTTTAGTACATTGTCATCTCAAAGGATGCTGCACCCAGCACATACTTTTGTTAAGATGCCAACTAAGTTGGGGACTGTAGCTCAATAGTTTTCCCTTGACAAGCTTGTGGCTTTATTCCCCTTCACATTAGATTAGAGACAGAACCCAAGTATTCCTAGCAAGCTTTTGCCAGAGGTTATTGCACCCAGTGAACACCCCACACACAAAACACTTGAGAAGTGTTGGAAGTATCTCTCCCTTGGACTTATACACCACCACAGCGGACCCCTCAGGCTCTCAGTCAAGTAGGCAGTTGAGAATCTCTATGGAGCCACAAGCTGACTGTTATGCTTAGGCAGATGAGAATGTAGCAAATGCAGTTCCCTCAGTTGAAGATCAGCAAGTGGCCATGATAACATTACCACCACTCATATTAGCCAGTATGTAGTCAGCTCATACCAAAGCATCAATGAAGCAATTAGGTGCAGTGGCTGATAGGATAGATGCAATGGCCCTGGAAAATCAGAAAATAGTCCACAAACAGGATGGGCAGATAATACATGTAGAGCAATCAATATTCCAGGTAGAGAAAGTAGTATCTTTGCTACAAAGAAGGAACTCTAGTAGCTCAATGTCATAGCCAAAAATTAAGCCATTTCCCAATGTAACAGCAGAGGAACACCATACAGTCTTTGAAGCACAACAACAGTGCCCAAAGATAAATCCGACCAAAAAACCTATTTCAGTACGGGAGGGGGACTTTGTGGTGTTTATGCCAGAGCCTGAAAATCAAAAGACATTGAAGATCTGTGAAGCCTTTGAGTGCACTAATGAAGAGTGGGCTAATATACAAGAGGCTGTCAGAAGTCTAGCATGCTGTCACCTCAAGGCCGGCATACCATGGGACCATCAGGAACTCAAGGCTAAGCAGAATGCCCTTGACGTGTTCCATGAGCTTTATCCTGGATTCAAATGGGCGAACTGACTTTGAGCCAGCATTGGTATGCTAAGAAAGTACCTTAAGAATAGCAGAAACTATCAAAGGCAGAAGAACAAGGGTTCCATGGCTAAAAACTAGCCGCTTCCTCAAGAGCCTGCTACAAGCAGGGAAAAAAGCTCCAGTGAAGCGTCAAAGAGACACCAGGTAGATAGAAGAGTGCCAATTAGGGACAAGCAGGCAGACACAGATGCACCAGCACAACATTTATCAAGGAAAAAGTGTACTACCACTCCAGAAGCACCTGTTCAAAGTAGTAGTCAAGGACCCAGCAGTGATAAAAACAAGCCACTTTTACAGAAACACATAGCAACTACAGCTCAGAGCTCAAAACAAGTGGAAAAGAAACATCAGGTTGCCAGAAGAGTGCCAGCAAGGGGTAAGCAGGCTGAACCAGATGTGTCACAGCAGAATTTATCCAGGAAAAAATGTAGTTCTTTACAAGAAGCACTCAGACAAAGTAGCAGTGAAAGACCTGGCAGTGATAAAGGAAAAGGTAAAGAGAAAAATGTCTACCCAAGCCTGAGACAGGGAGGCATGCAAAGGAAACAGCAGTTCTTGCCAATTAACACTGCAAGCCAGGAACAGACCAAATCCCATCATAGCCAAGAATATTACCAACAAGAAAACAGCTGTTTTCACAAGAGTTGGAAGCACAGCCAGTTGAGCTACACTCCAGTAAGATAGATGGGTTTGCTGAAAAAGGCAGCTTGTCTTCCACAGCCTCCACAGTCTCCATTGTTGACAGAGTAGAGATCCCACTGACAGAAAAGGCTACAATGTCAAGAGCTTGACAGACTATCACAATGCCTTCAGTGGAGTTTTGGAACATTAATAGGCACACTAAGAGGTTGCAGCACTTCTTCAAGAGCAGTGCTTAAGAGAATGCACTGTAATATTGTAAGGATTTTTGCAAAGACTGGCAGATGAGGAGCTAGACCTTGAAGTGCCAGCTATAGACTAGGATATGTGGGAAACAGTGAATGAACAGTGGCATAAAGCCATTGGGTTCCTGCCAAAGTTGCGGTACCAAAGCATTACAGCAGAAATACTTATTGAGTGATGGATTTTAATGCAGTTACTGGTTAAGTGTGGGGTTAGGCTTAATGTTAGTGTAGGGTATAGAGACTTGCATAGGACAATACAATTGGCAATTGAGGTTCAACTGAAATTTTGATGGAAATAAGTCAATTTGTATGCATGAAAAGTAAGAGAAATGGTTGAGTCAAAAAGTAAGGGGTGTGAAAAAGAGGCAATAGCCAATCAATTCATACAAATGTAGAAGGTGATAGAGTGTCCAGGATCAGAAAGTGGGAAAACCGGTAGGGAACCAATCAAAAGCCACTTTCAAACTACTGTGATGAAAAATTTTGACTAAGTTTTTAGTAAAATCTGCGGTGTAATTATTTTTCAACAATCTCTAGATGGTGTCCCAAAAAGATCAGTACCTCTTAGTCACAGTACTTTAACTTTGTGAAGGCCTTTCAATGAGTCATCTTAATAATCTTTCATAGGAGTATCTACTACCATAAGTAATTCTCATGGGCTCTAATCCATATTCATATGCATTTGCAACAATACAAATGCAAAGACTGGATGAACTGGATAAGTATTTGTTCAAGAGGCATTTTAAAGCCATTCCTACCAAGAGTACATTGGAAGCATTGGGAGTCATATGTGGACAATGCAGGAATATTTATTAAGAAGCAGATCACCAGAGCCAACTTGAAGCATCCAGAGTTGTATTGTAAGGAGTTTGTAACAGGATTTGAGTGGCTATACTACAGGCATAAAGCTGAATGCATAGATCTCTGCTACTACTCTATCCATTATCTACTCCATCTTGCATGGTGTGAGAAGAATATTATGGCTTGCTTCACCTTTTGGGAGTTTCCTATGGAGCCAATATGTGGGGAGATAGGAAGACAACTCAAGTTGCAGGTACTACCATATCTCAATCTCATCAAAAATATTACCTTCAATTCTGTCATGGATGTGATGAGTTGACACATGCAGGCCAACCATGAAGAGTTGGAAAATACTGAGGACAGATGTGCACATGGAGACATCTATGTCTATGGTATTAAGAAGCTAAGCAGCCCCAATGCATGGGTAATCAGGTGAGTAATGCAAAGTTGGGTTGGATGCAACAACCAACTAATTCTTATTACAAAAACTCTACCAGGGTATGTTGGACGTCTCTTGGTCACAAGCCAACTTCCACACCATTCAATACAGAATTCACACAAACAAAAGCCAGAGCACACCTATAAGGGGGACTAGAATACAGCAGGCAGAAGTAATATATTGGCTAAATACCAAGAAGCTCTTGGCAGATATTCAGGAGGTATTTATGGCAGAAGTGGCAGCAACCAAGCATATGTTTGCAAAATGTATATGTTACCTGCAGTACAAGGTATATGGCAACTTTGCAAGTATTACACCAAATAGCCATAAAGTTGTGATGATAGAAGTATGTCAATTGCAACATGCGTGCATGTCTCTAGAGGTTAGTAAACATGAGGCTGTAGTTTTTTTTAATTCACACTATATGTAGAATACCCAGGTAGTTGTGGGTAAGCACATAAAGAGGGGTGACTCTACAGTGGAATATGTGAATTTTACAGGGGGAGGTAGAAAAAGGAAATATCAATTGGGATATTGGTAAGGTAACATTAAACAGAACTAACTGTAGGCTGCCATACTGCCTTAACAAAGCCATCATATTCTTGCTGTGAGGCCATTGATGGACCTTTAAGGTTTTTGCCATGTAAGGCAACTAGGTGTCTGGGCCAGTTATATCCATTTGAAGTTGTTGTATAGCAGTACAAGACTACAACAATGCCATCAACTTATTGTGACAGCACCAATCAAACCCCATCAAGTTTTATAACTTTATTTAGCAGTAAAAGCAGCAATACACCATTGTCATCCCATCAGAAGACTATCAAGAGGGTCACTTATTCCAAGCTGTCAGTACTATGATGGTCTACAAGTAGGATCCTGATGTCTGATCTGGATTGAGTCCACCTGTGGGACCAGATATTTTTCATAGGGTTATCCAGCTGTAAAGCATATAAAATTCATCAAGCAATGGATACAGTTAGTTATTCAAGTTGGACAGTGATTCAGGCTCAGGCATTTGTTGGACTGCACAAGCTTCTTTAGATGGGGTTTTACTGGTGTATATCTGCGGTAGGAGAAATGTTTTCTCCCAATGGTGGTAGATTCCTGACAAGTTGAACACCCTGTAATGGTTGCATTTTCTGATATGAATGCCATGCAACTGTTAGCACATGCTAGTATCAGGACAGTCTCAAGGTCATATGTTGCCTGTGACATGACAGTTTTCCATTTATAGCATGTACATGGTAAGTTGAATTCAGGATGATTTTGGCAATCAGTAGTAATAAGTCCTCAAAGCCCCCATTAATGATATTAGTGGAAATGCGCTGTGGTAGGGTAAACATACCTCCCACAGACAAGTTTATTCATATAGTCATTATGATATACTAATCCATATTTTATCTTATCAGTATTATCCCATTCTTCTTTTGCCCATATTATCAGTATTATCCCCATATGATGTTTACCCTGATTAGTTATTTGCATTAGTTATCCCAGTTGTTATTCAGCTTTGTGATCAGTATATGTATCTACATAAGGCAAGTACCCGCATCAGTATCCGTGACACATAACCTAGGTCTGTGTTACCATCCCTACCATTTCAATACCATAAATGGTATTTCTATGTTGCGCAGGTTTCAGACTACTGATATCTGATTGGTTGGATGTGCTGTGCCTTTTGGAACCTTCCAGGACATTCTTGGCATATTTTTAGCTCATAGTGATGTCATCAAGAATTCCACTGATACCTAGAATCTTCTAGAACCTTGTCATTAGTAATCACTGGGCAATCAGGAAAGGTATTTAAGGGAAAGCAATCCCTCATTGATAAATCATCCCTTCTATTAGTAACACTTCTACCTTATTGATTAGCAGTTGATCACTGCACCTGCCTTCAACAGTACATCTCAGACTTGCCATCAAGGAGCTTTTCAGGGTAGTGCACAAGACACACAGAGGCCTTTGGAGACACTTGGGGCACCTAGGAAGCTAGAGAAGCAGGAGCTTTGGAGACTGTTACAAGCAGGGCCAAAAGCTACAAACAAGTGTCAAAGTGACATTAGATAGCTGAAACTGTGACAACAAGGGAAAAGCAGGCTGACACAGATACACTAGCGCAATGTTTATTAAGGAAAAAGTGCAGTTCCACTTAAGAAGTACTCAGTCAAGGTAGCAGTGAAGGACCTAGTAATGTTAAAAACCAGCAGCTACCTTGGTAGTCCATCACAGCATGGGCAAGACCTCAAAACAAGCAGGAAATAAGCATCAGGTTGGCTACAGTGTGCCAGCAAGGGCAAGCAGGCTAAAAAGGTGCTTCACAGCAGCATTTATCAAGGAGAAAACAGTTCAGCACAAGAAGCACTCAGTCAAGATAGTAGTGAAACACCTGGCAGTGATAAAGAAAAAGGTAAAGGGCAAAAACTCTGTTCAAGTCAGAGACAGAGAAGCATGAGTAAAAAGCTGCAGTTCTTGCCAATTACCGCTGTAGTGGGGTCACAGTGACACCCACAGGCAGATGTGCTCATTCCTATATGTTCACTTCCCTGCAAAGGATTACCCCCCCTATATTAGTATAATCCCAAATTGCAATATTTTCTATTGGTGTATGTGATTATTATTATGCAACCTGGCAAACTATTTGTCACTATTAACCCATTGCAAAAGCTATTCCTATTCCTTGCCAAGATGCCAAGATAAGGTAGTTACCATATAACACAAGTACCCCCAACAGTGCCTATGTCATGTGACCATCCTGGCTTCATAACCCACCTATTCTACTACCATATGAGGTAATTACATGACACAGAGGTTTCATATTACCACTATCTGATTGGCTAGGTGCTACTATGTCTCATGGAACAATCTGCCAAGGACTTGAGCTATTTCTAGTACACAATGACATGATTGCACCAGTATGAATCCCATCATAGCCAAGAGGAATTACTAACAAGAAAACAGCTGTTTTCACAAGAGTTGGAAGTGCAGTCAGCTGAGCCAACTTGTCTACCACAGCCTTCATGTCCTCCATTGTTAATAGAGTGGAGATCCCTCCAACAGACAAAGCAACAATGTCAAGCCCTATGAATAATAATCTGACCTTGAGTGTGGATCCAATCCAAATAAGCCACCAAGATCCCATTAGGAGACTGTAATATTATCAGGGGCATGGAATTAATGACATTCTACACAATGTTATGATGGAATTACTACAGCATTTGGCTAAATTCAAAGCCAAATATAGTTAGATCTTATGATCTGCTGCTTGAATGTTTAAGTTGGATCAGTTCTTAGTCAAATCAATTAGTTATTTGTTTAGGTTATCAGTATATCAGTATTATCTGTGAAATCAGTAGCATTAGTCAGCAAATGAGTCAGCAGAGACTTATCAGACAGAAATAGTTATATTAAGTAGGAACACATTGGGTGATAATGATGCAATCAAATGAGTCATCAGCCACAGCCTACATTAGGAAATATAATTAGTCAGCAATTAATCTGGCAAAAAAGTATATAAGGAGCGGCTGAAATCTCAATAAAGATCAGTTCAAGCTTTAGTGAATACAATACCAGCTAAACTCCCTATTCCTCTACAACTCTTACAACAAGACTTGTAACATTGGTAGCAGCAATAACCAGAAACATCCCTCCTGAAGAAAGAAGAAGCCTCCCTCAAGATGTTGGCAAATCAAGAATGGAAGAATGATATGCAACAAATCCTGGCCCAGCAGCAACACTAATTCCAGATCCTGAACCAGCAGCAACAAGGAATGACTACCATGGCTCAAAGCCAGCAAAACCCTGTCAAGAGCAACTTTAGTGTGAAGGTCAACTGGTACCATGGCAGAGTCAATGAAAACCTGGGAACTTGGCTCTTTCAGATTGAAGAAGCTTTTAAAGCTAAAGGAACTGCTCCAGAAAACAAGTTACATTACGCAGCCTCTTACTTGGCAGATGCAGCTTTGCAGTGGTACCACAACAATATCAGGTCAGCCACCATGATGGGATGCTCTACAGTCTCTACCTGGGATGAGTTTATGTTGGAGATTCAGGATGCCTTTGAGCCCCCACACCAACAGACACTACTAAAAAGAAAGTTGAAGACACTCAGACAAAAAGGAATGGTCCAAGAGTACATCTATGAATATAAATATCTACTTGGGCAAGCTGAAAGAATGGACCCTCTGGATCTAGCTGAATACTTTGTTGATGGGCTGAAAGAAAGAACTTGTAAAGAAGTGAATTATTGAAGACCTCAGACTATTGAGGAAGCCATCACGATTGCCATTGACTATGACTCAGCTATGTTTGGAGTTGGGAAGCCCACAATGACTAATCAGAGGGGCTACAATCTCTATGAAAGAAGACAATCAGAAACAGTGCCAATGGAAATAGACGCTATGTAGAAGAATCCTACCACAGAAGAATGTAAGAAGAAAGGACTTTGCTTCAATTGCCACCAGCGGGGTCATATTGCAAAGTACTGCCCTCAGAAAAGAAATGGACACCAGCCATCAAGAACCTTTAACTGTATTGAGGCCATGGAGAATAGTAACATAGAGGATGAACTTGAGGAAGACTCAGAACTCACCTTCCACATGACAGAAGAATACCTATCCCAGATGATCTCAAACTCAGGAAAGCTATTATACTTGAATGGAGTAATCAATGGAGTTCCTGCCAAGATCATGATTTACTCAAGAGCATCACATGAGTATATGTCAGAGCAATTTGCTCTGAATGCTGGAATCAACTTGGAGCCCACCAAATCAACTTCAGTCTCAACAGCTGATGGGAATTCTTACATAATCAGCCGTATTACTCAGCCAGTAAAGATGAAGATCAATGACTATGAAGAAGATCTACATGCCTATATATTTGGGAACTGCAAGTTTGACCTTATACTTGGGAAAACCTGGCTATTTTGTTGTAACCCATCAATCAACTGGAGAACCCATGCTACTCAGATCCAGAAAGACAACAAGACCTATGAGCTATTACCTGCCAGACTGGATTTTAGCTTGGTCAATTCCAATGTGTGTGAGACAAGTTAGCTTAGCAAGACAGAGTTCTGTAGAGCACTAAGAAAAGGCACCCAGATGTTCCTCATGGCAGTATTACAGGAGCTTTCCTCAACTCCAGGACCCCAGAAGGTCCAGATTCTTTTGAAGGAGTATTCAGACATATTTCCAGAAGAGCTTGTAAGCCTACCACCAGGCAGAGATGTGGTTCATGCCATTGAAGCAGGAGATAGCCCTCCAGTGAGCAAGACACCTTACAGAATGAGTCCATTGGAACTGGAGGAAATGAAGAGACAAGTAGATCAGTTATAGGAGCAACAATATATCCAACCCAGCAAGTCACCTTGGGGAGCACCAGTACTTTTTGTGAAGAAGAAGGATGGAGCACTTAGGATGTGCATTGACTTCAGAGCCCTCAACTCAGTTACTGTGAAGAATAAGTACCCCATACCTTGGATTGATGAGCTCTTGGACCAACTCAATGGAGCCACTATTTTCAGCAAGATTGACTTCATGTCAGGATACAACCAAATTAGGGTGAAGCCAGAAGACATCCCTACAATCCTTGTATTACTTCTTATGCTGTCTTTGTGCTTCATGGTTGAGAGGCTTGCTACACTAGCCACATGGTAATTCTTTGCTTCTCCTAGAGTGTCAAATGAAATCAGTCTTATCCATGGGACAGACAGCTTGGTACTTGACAATTTAACAACATCATATCACTTTTTTGTCAATACTCATGTGAGTTTAAATCAGTCTTGCATTTGACAATTTGCACCTGCATGAATGTAAGGCTCAATAATGACAAACCAAAGGAAGTATTATAAGCAAGGTTGTGGCACCTCTTACACATATATATGTAACACTACTTCCCCTTTAGTTCAACTCACTTCTATATATATGCTGCTAAAAAATAAAGCAAAGTTGTTTAGCTCCAACTAAGCCCCACCACTGACTGCAGCAGAAGAGAGGTTGGACAAAAGCTTGCCTTGACATTCAGTGCAACAAGTGGGGCTACAACAAAACAGGCCATGTGGACAGTGTGCCCACCAAAGGGAATAATGCATACTGCTCAGGCTCCCTGTCAAGTAGGCAATTGGGAATATCTGCAGTGCTGCAAACTGACTATAATGCTGAGGCAGATGAGAGTGTAGCAAAACCGGTACCTTTAGTTGAAGACCGGCAAGTGGCTGTAATAACTTCACCACCACCTGAATTTGCAAGTATGTTGTCAGCTTATACCATGCATTAATGAGGCAATTAGGTGCAGTGGCTGATAGGATAGATGCAATGGCCTAGAGAAATGAGCAAATAGTACAAAAGCAGGATGAGCTGATGAAAGATGTGAAGCAATCAATATCACAGTTAGTAAAAGTAGTATCTTTGTTGCCAAGAGGAACTCCAGTAGCTCAATGATACAACCACAAGTTGAGTCATTTCCCAATGTAACAGCAGAGCAACATCATACTGTCATTGAAGCACCACAACAGTGCCCAAAGATAAGGATCACAGACACATATATCAATGCATGGGAGGGAGAAAATGAAGTTTTTGTACCAAAGCCTACAGATCAAAAGGCATTGAAAATCTGTGAAGTGGTCAAGTATAATGATGAAGAGTAGTCTGATATTTAAGAGGCTGTTACAAGCCTAGCATGCAAACACCCTATGGTGAGCATACCATGGGAGCATCAGGAACTCAAGGCCAAGCAGAATGAGTTTGTGAGCCTACCACCAGTAAGAGAAGCTGATCTGGCCATTGACCTTTTTTCAAGATCAGAGTTGACCTGAATGTGTAAGAGAACAGAAAGACTAAAGATATGTATCTGGTACTCAATACATATGGTACTGTGAATCTAGCACCTGAGGTTTGAAACATGTCACAAAATTACATGGCACTGTAGTATGGTAATCATACATTCCACAGTAACCTCTTGATGTACCTATTGATGTTCCATAATTCCACTGTAGACATTAAGTTAATCATTCAAGTCCCTGACATTGTTGCTTTGTCTGTTAGTGGCTTCTCCACTTTGACTACATGGAATACATGGAGACATTGGTAGGCAAATTGCCTTTCTCTATAAGCTCATCAACCTCACTGAAGTTTAACTTGATGACTGAGTTTGAAACTGCTGAGAAAACACCTATTTTCTATTTAGTAGCTCTTCTTAGCTATTTTGGGCCTCATTTTGATATGGGTTGACAGCATAAGTTCACTAGAACTGAGTTATTTCTCACTCTTTCCTGTCCCTTGCTTAGGAACCCTTGTTTATCTTGACCTTTCCCTTGACTGCTACTTTGCCTGAGTGCCTCTTCAGTTGTAAATTGTACTCACCCTGATGTGTACTGCGCTGATGCATCCATTTTTGCCTGCTTGTTCCTAACCAGCTCTCTCCTGGTAGCCTGATGTTTCTTTTGAAATATTGGACTATTTGGTATCATTTTGCAGCTAAATATTTACTTAACAATTCTGGACTAGTCTTGGTCACTGTGGGACTAATTTACAGCTCTAACTTTGCCACTTTCTCCGGATCTATGATCTTATGATTATTCCCTTATAGTCAGGATCAAATTAACACTAACACCAACTATAATGTACTAACCCTGAAACTGTTACTGAATGCTCCTGAATATTGAGAAATCCTCCTTACTTAGTATTACAGCTGTAATAATTCTACAAAGGTATAAGTACTGAGCTTCTTTACTAATAAACAACAGTTCAACTATCATCACTGATTCTTGAAAAGTTCCTTATATCCAAATCACTTCCTAAATTGCAACAGGTTATGAGCCCCAATTGCCTTAATCTATTCTAAAGATGACTTCTACCAGCAAACAGAACAACAAAAACATTTTCCCTATAAAGGAGAGGTTTGATTGAAAAAACTACAGAATTTGGAGAATCAAGATGCAGATCCACCCTGAGGAAAGGAAGCTTTGGAATATAGTAACAGGAAAAGAAGGTGAGCCTGAAGAAACAGCAGAAGAAGTGGAGAAGTGTCAAGAGAAGGAGCAAAAGGCCTTTAATGCCATATGTAACAATGTGCAAGATTCCTTCATTGGACAAATCCATGCCTCATATACTGCCAAAGTAGCTTGGGAATCCTTAGAGAAGATCTTTAGAGCAAAGTCAGTATCAAGCAAGCTTTATTTAAAACAAAAGTTCTTCAGCATGAGGAATTGGCCAGATGATGACATGCTACAACTCATTACCAAAATGGAGACACTTGCAGAAGAACTTTACAGTACTAATGCTGGTGTAGATGATGAAGAAAATATACTTTGTATGCTTTGCAGCCTACCAGACAAGTATGAGCCACTCATTATTTATTTTGAAAGCAGAGAAGACAACTTGACTTTAGACTATGTCAATGGAAGACTCCTCCATGAACAACTCAGATGTAATGAACAAGCAGAGAAAATTGAAGATAATGCTTCATTCAGTTCAGAGAGTTACACAGAAAAGAAGGAAATGCAGCAAAATCAAAGAAAACCTGGTTGCTGCAACTATTGTAAAAAGCCAGGACACTGGGCAAGAGAATGCAAGAAGAAACAAGCAGACAAAAAACAGAAACTAGAGCAGGCAAACCATATAACTACTGATGAACAGCTATTTGTAACCGTACAAGAGAGTGTGAGTAACCAAATTAATGAATGGTATATTGACTCTGGAGCCTCACAGCATATTTGTGGTATAAAGGAGAGGTTCAGCAACTTCAAGACTATTCCAGTAAGAAAGGTTTATTTGGGTTATACCTCTGCTCTGGAAGCTACTGCAAGTGGGTCTATGCAACTAAACATGAGCAATAGCTCAGGGGCAAAAACAGCAAGACTCACTGATGTACTCTATGTACCTGGAATAGCTAAGAACCTACTCTCAGTCAGTAAAGCAACTGCTCAGGGACTGAAATTTGCTTTTACCAAGATGAGCTGCTCAATATTGAGTATGAATGGACAAAAATCAGCTCTGGAAATCAGAGATCACATTTTATACAAGTTACAATGCAAGTTCATTGCACTTGAGTATGTCAACATTGCTGAAACTGATGAAACAAACTCAGAGATGTGGTATAGAAGGCTAGGTCACATTGGGGAACAGAAAATAAGCCAATTGGTGAGAAATCAGCTTGTTTTGGTTGTAAAATACTCAACTCCAATCAAAATGAATGTTTGCAAGGGATGTTCATTTGACAAATAAGCTAGGCAACGTTTCAAGAGCTCAGAAGACATAAGTACCACTGAAATATTGGCTATTGTACACTTAGACATATATGGCCCATATGGAGCCAAGAGGTAATTTATGACGTTTGTTGATGACAAAACAAGATATACATGGGTGTACTTCCTCAAAACAAAGGATGAGGCTTTAGAGACGTGTAAGCACTTCAAGAATATGGTAGAAACACAAACTGGGTGTAAATTGAAGGTACTACAAAGTGACAATGGAGGAGAACACTGTTCAAAGGAGTTTGCAAGATACTACTCATCTATTGGTATACCTCAGCAGACCACAGTTCCTCATACTCCACAGCAAAATGAAGTAGCAGAACATGCAAATAGAACAATAGTAGAGATGGGAAGATCTTTGCTACATGATAAGGGAATGGACTATAAGTTTTGAGCTGAACTGTTGCTACCGCAGTATACCCAAGAACAGATGCCCAACAACAGCACTACTTGATTCTACACTCTCTGAAGCATATACATGCAAGGAACTAGATCTCCAGCACCTCAAGATCTTTGGCAGTGATGTTTTTTATCACATCCCTGACAAAAAACGCTCAAAGTTGGAACAAATGAGTAGGAAAGGGATATTTCTTGGGTATTGTAATGACACTAAAGGGATAGAGTGTATGATGGCAATCTTCAGAAGCAGATCAAGTGCAGGGACATTGTATTTGAGGAGAATTTGGATCAGAAAGCCACAGAAATCATTGGCCAGCTGCCTGATGATGCAATCAACACTAATGCAGAAGATACATACCAAATCCAGCCAGATAAAGAAGACACTTCTACCAGTTCCAGATTAGAATAGATTATCCCAGTTAGGAGATCTACTGGCATAAGAAATGCCCTTGGATCCTGGTGGCCGACATTCAATGATCATGAAGAAGGTTACCTTGCCTTATGTGCTAAACCTCAGAACCTGGAACAGGCAATGCCAAAACCAGATGCTACTATGTGGCAACAAGCCATGCAGGAGGAGTACCAATCACTGACCAAGGCAAAAATGTAGGAACTGGTACATTGACCAAATGAGAGAAAGCCAATAGGATGTAGATAGGTCTACAAATTCAAGATAACCTCCAATGGTGCCATTGATAAGTACAAGGCTAGATTGGTGGCTAAAGGCTATTCCCAAATCCAGGGACTAGACTTTAAGGAAACATTTGCTCTGGTTGGCAGGTTTAACTCCATTAGGACAGTTCTAGCCTTGGCAGCTGTGGACAGTGTAGATCTACACCAAATAGACATCAAAACAGCCTTTCTAAATGGGATTTGCGAGAAACTATATATATGGAGCAACCGGAGGGTTTTACGGATCCAAAAGACACACATAAGGTGTGCAAACTTAGAAAATTGTTGTATGGGCTTAAGCAGGCACCTAGATCATGGTATTACAAGATTGACATATATCTAGAGGAAATTGGGTTCTCTTGAAGCACTGCAGATTACAGTATATATGTGAAACAGCTCCAAAAGGGTGTAATAATCCTAGTTCTTTATGTGAATGACCTAATTATAGCCACAAGTGACCAAGAGGCACTTAAACAGACAAAATCAGATCTCTTCAGCAAGTTTGAGATGAAAGATCTTGGAAAATTGAGCCATTTTCTTGCAATTGAGGTCTAATCTGACATACCTACGCAGAAAATGTGCTGAATTGGTTTTAGTATATGAGAGACATTTTTTAGATGCTTCTGAATGGAAAACCGCAAACCTGCAGCTGCCCCTAAAGACAATAACCTGAAATTAAGCAAATTTCAGCCAGTAATAGATGATAACGGATCAAATATGGACCAAGACTTTCCATATCAATCAATGTTTGGAAGCCTAATGTACTTAATAGTGCCTACATGTCCAGATATTACAGTGACAGTAGAAATAGTAGTCAATGCATGCAGAATTATGGATCAGATCAAATTGCAGCAGTTCAGCAGATTTTTAGATATCAACAAGCTACCATAAATATGGTACTGGAATACTCTGCAGCAGCTAACAGGCAAATATTTGATGGTGATGGTGATTCAGACTAGGGTAGGGTTCTGATTGACAGATGCTCTACTACAGGCTATGTATTTCTTTATGCTGGTGCAGCTATTACTTGGAATTGCAAGAAACAACCAACTATGGCCCTATCTACAACTGAAGCAGAATATATGGCTGCATGTCAAGCAACTAAGGAGGCTACATGGCTACAAAAGTTATTCAAAGACTTTGGTCTTAGCTCGGATGAACCAATATGTATTTGCAATGATAATCAAAGTTATATTTCATTAGCTAGAAATCCTACTAATCATGCCAGAACTAAGCACATTGATATACCACATCACTTTGTGAGGGAAGATGTAGAAAATAACTTAGTGGAGATGGTGTACTGCCCAACTAACAAAATGGTGGTAGATATATTGACAAAACCACTAGCTAGGCCACAATTTGAGAATCTCAGGGACAAATTAGGTTTAAGAAATTATTTAGTTGAGGGGGAGTGTTGAAATATTGAGCTATTTGGTATCATTCTGCAGCTAAATATTTACTTGGCAATTCTAGACTAGTCCTGGTCACTGTATGACTAAGTTACAGCTCTAACTTTGCCACTTTCACCAGATCTAGGATCTTATGGTAATTCCCCTATAGTCAGGATCAAATTAGCACAAATCCTAAGTATTATCTAATAACCTTGAAACTGATACAGAATGCTCCTAAATATTGGGAAACCCTCCTTACTTGGTGTTACAGCTGTATTGCTTCTACAGAGGTATAAATACTGAGCTTCTTTACTAATAAACAACAGCTCAGCTATCATCACTATTTGTTGATAAGTTCCTTATAACTAAATCACTTCTTGAATTGCAACAGTTTCTTTGAAGCTTATTGGAACTTTCAGTACTCCGTACCTCAAGATTGCACCAGCATGCCTTATTGATTTCCTCATCAAGCCCTACAGGTCAGCATACTGGTGCACATCAGTTAAATCTATGCCAACATCCTGGGCCTGAGTCCAATGCACCAAGTTGACACATTTCAATTCAATGCACATAATTCAGAGCAAAACTATCAGAACATGCCAAACTGCTCAATTAGATACAGGTCCATTGGAGCAGACCAGGTCATATATATAATTGTAGCAACACATCATGTCATGCCTGCCTGTGTCATTATTGTTATCCATTGGCAAGTTATGTATATTGAACCAGGCCAGCAAAGGTCCACTCCAATCAACTTCATTGTAGGAGCTTTTAGAAAGTAAAAGACAGGTCAGCACATTGTACTTCATGCTGGTTTTGTGACATCCTCTGGAGCAATTCAGTGCAGCCAAGCTATAACACTGCACTCATCAATCAGAAAGCAAAATACTGACTACAAGCTTACAAGTAGCTAGGATGATAGTCAACAAGGTTGTAGTTTAGGTGTGAAAGTGACTTACCACCAAATGTTCAGTTGTATTATCTGTGAAAAAAAGTAGGAGGAGTTGATGAAGCTGAACTGAATTACTATCACTTGTCATAATCCAAAGGGTATATTCTTTTGTAATTCTAATTAAAACATTGCACCACAATGATCACTATATTTTGATGAAAGTAACAAACTTGTTCCATTGCACCGTGAAAGGGCATGCAGCACAATCTTTGGTTGTTAAGATTTGTTAGTTACATTACTGAAGCTATCAATAGGTGGGGTTGCTTTTGTGTTATGATCTGCCGCTTGAATGTTTAAGTTAGATCAGTTTTTAGTCAAATCAATTAGTATATGTTTAGGTTATCAGTATATCAGTATTATCGATGAAGTCAGTAGCATTAGTCAGCCAATGAATCAGCAGATCCTTAGCAGTCAGAAATAGATATATTAAGTAGGATCTTATTGGGTGATGATGATGCAATCAAATGAGTCATCAGCCACAATCTACATTAGGAAATACAATTAGTCAGCAATTGATCTAGCAAAATGTATATAAGGAGCTGCTGGAATCTCAATAAAAATCAGTTCAAGTCTTAGTGAATACAATACTAGCTAAACTCCCTATTCCTCTACAACTCTTATACCAAGACTTGTAACATTTTGACAGTTTTGTACTACATGGGACAATCTTGCACACTGTGGCACCATCTGACACAGTGAGGTTGCAACAAATGATGGCGCCAACTTGCAATGTGTGCATCACATGCGCAATCAGATACTGCTATTTTGGTAGGTAAAATCTGGTATTTGCATGTGTTTCTTTGATGTATATAGAAATAAATGCCTCTCACACTATAAGCAGCACTGATACTTACCATTTTGAATACCATCATTCCAATTGGACAGCAAGTCAGTGATAAATTGGTCTAGGAGTATTCTGCTGCTAGTAGCCTTCAATTGGCTCATTGACTGATACACAAGCAACCTGATTTGCCATCAAATTTCCCACTTTGGGCTCACAGTTTCATGCCAATTTTGGAACAGTTAACTACTGACATATCATCCAATTGGGAGTGAGGATAACAAAGTAATAACAATCAATATGGTTTATAGTGTAATAACAATATATTTGCATATGAATTGAAGGAACATCTCCAAATACCTATTTTACCTACAATAAGAATATTATCTATTTGCACATATTATACTGGCATTTGTTATGATCTGATGCTTCAATGTCAAAAATGGATCAGTCCTTGGTCAAACCAATTAGTTCTATCTCTATCTTATCAGTATATCAGTATTATCTATTAAATCAGTGGTATTATTTACCAGATCAGTCAGAATATTCTTATTAGACCAAAATGGATATAGTAAGTGAGATCTAATTGGGTGATCATGATCCATGCATACAAGTCATTGGCCACAACCTACATTGGAACATTCAACTAGCTATCAATTGATTTGGCAAAATTTATATAAGGAGTGCTGGAACCCCAACAAAGATCAGTTCAAGTTTTAATAAACACAATACTAGCTAAACTGCCTATTCCTGTCCAATTCTTATATCAAGACTTGTAACACATTGCTAGTTGTTAGGTTCATTGGTGCCAACCTCAACCTGTATGATTGTGCCATTTTGTGTTAGCCGGTCCCACATAGGGCTGAATAGTCTGAAATGATCCTACTTACAAGTAGCTATATACTTGCACTTGAGTAATCTTACAACCTCAAACTACAGGACATGCTTTATATGGTATGATGGAGCAAGGCTAATCTCATATCTACATTTCCATCATAAGTAGAAGCCCTACTTGCTCAAATGTGTCTGAATAATGAGTTTCCAAAATGCTATGCTTCCGCTTTGAATTGGCTTACCTGAGCATTTGTACCTGCATACAGGAACTAAAGTTATCACAACAATCTACTGCACACTAGTACCATGTTGATGCTCTTGAAAGATATACAATGTCTTCAAGTGCAACTACCCAAAACAGCACCCTATTAGCTTTTTGTAAATACTGTGCCGTCATGAAGTAAAAATCACTAAGACTTCTTTCTTAGATTTGTGTATTGCTTTGCTCAAACATCTGCAAGGACTTTGTGTAATATAACAAAATTACTGACCTTTGTGATTGGATTCAAGTAGGTTTCACAATGTCAAGTCAATGAAT